>MU400734.1:0-63354 GCA_022578965.1 Xylaria sp. FL1777 | reverse complement strand
GCTTTTTTAAAATTAAAAAAGTTATTTTATTTATTAATTATAAACTATTATTACTAAAAAATATATAAATTTACTTTATTTTTTATATTTTTTTATTAAAACTAATATTTATTAAAATATTTATTAAAACATAACTAAAAATAAAAATAAATTAAAATGTTTATAAAGTTAAAAATATATTAAATTATTATTAAAATAATAATAATTTTAAGTATTTTATTAAATAAAAAAAATACTTATATGTTAATAATACTTAAAAACTTAAAAAATACTTAAAAACTACTAAAATAGTTATAAATTAATTTTATTATTAATATTTTAACTGCTTAAAACTAAAAAAAAAAAGTTAACTTTAAAAAAAATGCTTAAAAATTTTTAATTAAACTTAAATAAAATAGCTTATGTTGTTTTAGCTTGTTTTTTTTATTGTTTTTGCTTTTTTATTAGCGCTTTTTGTTCTTTTTTAATATGTTTTATTTTGTTTAGTTTATTTAAAAACTAAAGCTTTTATTAAACTATTTTAATACTTTTTGCTTTTAAAAAACGTTTTTATATATAAAGCTAAACTAACTTGCTTAAAATAAAATTAAAGCTATTTTAAGCTTATTTTAATTTTTTTTAAACTAAAAGTAATTATTGTTTTGCTTGCTTTTTTTCTTTTTTAAAATAATAATATTTAAAAATTATATTATTAACTAAATTAATTAAAACTTTTAATTTATTATAAAAGCAATTAATATATATGCATTTAAAACAATAAAACGTATTATTTATTATTTTATACATTAATAACTAATTAAAGCAGTAAAAATAAAGCATAATTCTATAGCTAGTAAAATTAATAAAAAAAGCAAAAATAAGTTTTTGCTTTATTTTAAATAAGCAGTTAGTTTTTTTAATGTGCTTTAATATTATAATATATAAAAAAAAAAAAAAGAAAAATACTTACAAAAAATTGTTAAAATAACAATTTTAAAAAAAAAGAAATAATATTATAAAATTAATACAAAAATAGCTTTTAAAGCAGCTTAATACTTTTATATATACTTTGCATTTTTTTTTTTTGCTAACTAAAGCTAAAATTATATAATAATTTATTTAGCTTATTAAACTTATAATAATTTAAAGCTTATTAAGCTTATAATAATTTAAAGTTTATTAAGCTTATAATAATTTAATGCTTATTAAATTTATAATAATTTAAAAGAAGTTATTACTTTTTTTACTTTTTTTTTATTTATATAATTATATATTTTTTATATTTAGTTACTTACTTAGTTCTAGTTTTTTAGCTATTAATTTTTTATAATTGCTAAGCACTAATATATTTATTACTTTTAATCTTTTAAGACCTTTATTAATACATAGTAGTAAAAGTACCCTAAAAACCTCCTTAATGAACCATTGTTAAAAATCCTATTGTTACTTGCAAATCAAGACCCCAAAGGCAAACCTGTTATATTGGTATATAACAGGTCCGTTACAAAAGCAAAAAAGAAAATAAAAAGTAGTAAAGTTATAAAGAAGTAATTAAATACGCGTGTCGCATAAAAAGCAGGTGGTTAGGTAGCCCGTAAGGCAATGGCCTGTAGGGGAGGTGGTTAGCTTAGCCAACAACTTGCTCCCCATGGGGTGTAAGTATAACCCCCAATATCACCGACGAATTCGCAAAGTTCTCCTTCGATAAAGTTGACGGCGTGGCAAAACCAGAATCGTCCTGCCTCTTAGACACATCTAAGCCTGTCTCGGCAGCGCACTTTGCCTTCTCAAAAGACCCCGTACACGCGGCGATGCACGGACTCAATTTGTCGTTTTCTGGTACAATCTTGGTCTGCTCGGACTGACAAGGGTTGCAAGTCACCCAGCATCGTACGCCACCGGGATCAGACATCTCTGGGTCGTAGTACGAACATTCGCAAAGCTTGTCATAATCGATATCGTCGAACGGCGAAGGCTAATAACAGTCTTCGCCTGAGTCTGGCCCCGATGGAATACCCGTTGGCGTTGGACTAGGAGTGATCAGGGTGGAAGAGTAGTAATTCGAACTAGCACGGGGTATGGAGGGCCACTACCACATTCAACCGACAATAAGAATTTAGCGGGGTAAACGAACTAAATTACCGTTTATTTCCCAATAATTAATGTTCTAATTTAATCTATTTAATTAAATTAACTTATATTTAATTGGATAATTTTTTTTTATTTAATTCTTGTTGAAATAACTGGTTATTAGTTGCAACTCTTATATATAGTATGTACGATAAGTTTTGCATAAAGACTACTTTATGCAAGAGCTATTATATGAACTAAGGTAATCTTAGTGTTAGCTTAGCTTGTATGCTAGCAAAGTTCTTATATATAAAGAAGAACTTTTATTTTATATGAACTTTTTTTTTTTTTAAACATATAAAACATAAATAGCTTATAATATAAAAATTATTATATTTTGTTTTAATATATATATATTAAACATATAATTATATAAAGCTTATTTAATACTAATTAATAGTTATATTTACACTTTTAACTTATTTATAATAAACTATAAATTAGCTAAAGTAATAATAAAGTTATATAATATATTTTTATTTTAACTTATTAAAAAAAGATTTGTTTTTTATATTATGTTTGTTTTTTTTTTAATATATAAATATATTGTTTAGTTTACTTTTTTTAATTAGTTAAAATAAGCATATATAAAGAAAAAAAAAAAGAAAATCTAATTTATTTACGTATAAAAACTAGACTTTTAATTTATTTGTTAGTACTAAAAACAAAATAAAAAAAATAGCAAGCAATTTTGCTATTTTTTTAATTATATTGCTATATAAACATTAAGCAATATATTAATTATATTATTATATAAAAGCAAAACAGCAACTTATATAACTTAAATATAAAATTAAATATATTATATAATTTAGCTAAATTTATTATGTTTTAAAAAAATAAACAACTGTTTATAACACTTTTAAAGTTAAAGCTAATTATTTTTATATATAAAAACTTAGCTAAAAACGTTTTAATAAACGCATAATAAATAAATATTTAAATTAATTTTAAAATATAAAGCTAAAAAATTAATTTTAGTTATATAATTAAAATTAAGCTAAATATTAAACTAGCATTTTATTATGCTAATTATTTATATTTTTATAAACTATTAAATTATTTTTAAAAAAAGTTTACTAAAACTTTTAAAAAATAAACAAAAGATTATTTTTAAAAAATTTATTAAAGCATATAAAACGTTTTGTTTAAAAACCTTAAATTAAAAAAAATTTACTTAACATTAAAAATAACTATAATTTAAAAGCTTATGAAAATAACTTATAAAAACTTTATAATTAAAGAATTAAAAAAACTATTAAATATTTATTATATAATAACTATTTAACTATTAATAATATTTTTAACATTAAACTAATAGTTAAATACTTTTTTATATAATAATTAAAACTTTTTAAATTATTTATATATTAGATTACTTTTTAAAAACCTAAGTTTTAATGTATAATTTTAAACATAATTAATTTAGCTAAGTATTAAATACTAGAATTCTTTTAAGCTATTTAATCTTTATATAATAAAAGCAAGCTATAAACTAATTTTTTAACTAGTATATAAATATTTTGTTTAGCATTATTTACTATAAACGCTAAAGCAAAAAACATATGTTTATATAATATTAAATTTAGCTATTAAAAGTATGGTTTTTAACTTACTTTTAATAAAGTTTATATAAAACAAATTTATATTTTTTAATAAATATATTGCTTTTTAAAAAAGCTAAAATTTAAGCTAAAACTATATAAATAAGCTATATAACTTATTATATAATAAAGCTTGTTTATTTATTACTGCTTACTAATAAATTAAAATTATAAAAAACTAATATTATGCTATTAGTAAGGTTTACTATAAGTAGTAAAGCAATTAAGCATAAAAAGTATAATATAAATTAAAAGGAAGAAGGCTTTATAAGCAATTGCTACGTAATTGCTTTAAGCATAAGCTTTACATAGCTATTTAACTAAGCTATTATAGCTATAAGTAAAAATACTATTATAGCTAGACCTTATAAATATAAAGTCTTTCTTTTAGTTTGTATTAAGTGCTAAAGCACAAAAGAAAAGTTGTTAATTTTAACAAAGCTAATTTAGCTATTTATATAAACTAATCTTTATTTTAGAAATTATAATTAATTTAAGTTATTTATTAATTAATTAACTAAGCAAGCGTAACTTTCCGTAGCTTTTTATGTGGTTGCTTGCTAACAATAAGCTTTATAGCTTTTGCTTTATTTTTATTTTTTAGTTTTAACTTAGCTTGTTTTTTTATACGAGCTTAGTATTCTTTAACTAAGTTTTTAGCTAATTAGAATTACTACTTTAATTTTTATTAGTTGTTTTTATAACTATATTTTTTTTACTTAACTAAATAATTAAAACCTAATTTAGTCTAATTAATATAATGCTTTAGAATGGTTTTAATTTTAAACGAATTACTTTTTTTGTTGAGGTTTTGCTTATTGTAAATAAAACTAAGTAAAAATACAGTTTAATAAAATAAGTTTTTACTTTGTTAGCTAAGTAAAAAATATGTAACAAAAATTATAAAATATATGCTAAAAGTCTTTAGTAAATCAATATAATAAGCTAGCTAATTTATTTATTTTATTACTTTGTATAGTTTAATACGTTGCTATAAATATTTTTTAAACAAGTTACTAAAAAAATAGTATTTTTTATGCAGCTTTAAATAAACTTTGTTTTTAATATTAAACTTTATAAGCTTGTGCTTATTATTATAATAATATTTAGCTTTTGTAGCAGTAAAGTTTATAGCTAACTTAGCATTTTTGCATAAATGTTTATAAAAAAAGCAAATGTTCTTTAATATATTATATAACTTATTATTACTAATAAATATATCGTTAAAACTAAAAAGTTTAAATCTAAACAATTATTTATATAATAAAAACTTAATAAAATTTAAGTATATATTATTAAAGTTTTATTGCAAAAATAAAAAAATATTTATTTAATTATAATTAAAGTAAGCAAAAGTATAATACTAAATAGCAATTTTAATAGTTTAATTTTTGCGCTTAAATATATTATTATTTTATAAATAGTACGCAATAATTATTAAAAGCTATACGTTATATTTTTTTTATAAACTTACTTAAAACTTCGAAGTAAACTTATAGTTGCAATTAGAAATAATGCCACTTAGTATGCCTTAGTTACATAATAAAAGCATTTTAATAAAAGCAAAACCTTAATTTTTTGCTATATATGTCTTATAACCTAGAATTAATAATATATGTTTAAATATAGCATACGTTATAAGCATTAATGCATTATAATATATATACTTATTTAATTGCTATAAAGTTTTTATTATTAATACATTAAGCAAATCTATAATAAAGTTTATTATAACTATTTTTATAAGTTAAAAATCTTTAGGTTAAATTAGCTAATAATTGCTATTTAGTTTATTTTAACTTGTTATATAAAGTTTATAATTGTTATAATGCTACAAATATATTTTTACTTTTTAAGTTTTTCTTTTAATAAAAAAACCTTTAAGGTTATATATTATACGCTTTTTACTAAAGTAATGTTTATTATTATAAGCTATAATAAAAAACTTGCTAACTTAATTTTTAAGAATATAAAGGCAATAATAGCTTTTTTTATTAATATTATAAAGCAGTTTATTTATAATTGCAAAAAAATAGCTTAAGCGCAAAAATTTGCAGCGTTTTTATTGCTATTTGCACGTATTACATTTAAAGTTCTATAATACTTTAAGTCTTTATTATAATTAACAATAATCTTTAATTTTACTTTATTACTTATAATAGCTTTTATTAATACTAATTAAATATTATTAAACATAAAATTTTTATTAGTTTTTTATATATTGCTTTTTATACTAAGTAAGTTTTTAATGTTTTTAAAACAACTTAATGCATTTAGTATATAGTTAATATAGCTAAACAAGTAGTATACTTATAAACTATATTAAAAAAAGTAAATTAAAGCATTAATAAAGCGCTTATTAGCATAATTTATAAATGCAATGTTTAGATTAGTTTAGTTAATAATGCTTTTAGTAATAAAATAATTAGTAAAAACAACTATAAAGTTTTTTAACGCTTTAATTATTATATATAAATGCTTGTATGCTTATATAATATAATTTACTTTTATTTTAAAAAAACTATACTACAACTTAAAAATCAAAATATATTTGCTTAAATATATAACAAAAAGCATTTATGCATTAAAAATAAAAGTACTTAGTTGCTACACGTAATCATTTTTTGTATAGTACAGCATAATACTAAAGCTTTGCTTAAAAGATATATTTACTTATATATATAATAATTTGCTAAAGTTATAATAATGCAATATAGTATATAAACAAATAAAATCTTAAATAGCTTAAAATAATGTTTTTTTAGCTTTTGTAAGTTTAAAAAAAGTTAAGCAGTAATATGCTTAATGTTTGCTAGAATTATTTACTTTAAACCTTTTAGACTTACGTTTTTTATTAAGCAACGTAGTTTTGCATTTTTGCAATAGTTTTAAAATTTTTACGTAAAACAAAATCAATAAACGTAAAAAACTTATAATACTTAAGTATTATTTAAAAGCTTTAAGTTAACAAAAAAACTTAATGTTTTATATTGCTTTAACTTTTTGTTTAGTAGTTAATATGCTAAAAGCGTTTACTTAAAAGCTTAAAAGCTTAATAAAAAAGTATGCTATAAAAAACTTTTTTAGCAAAAAAAATATTTTTTTGCTTTAAAACAGCTTAAAAATAATATATAAATAAAAAAGGTGTTCTTTTTTAGTATTAAAGTAAATTATAATATTATTAATAAAAGTATAACAAAAGTGCTTAAACTTTTTAAATAAGCAATTTATAAACTGTTATATATACGCAAATATATTGCAAAATTTTATAAATGTAACTATAAACCGTTTAAAATCTTTTGGGCTAACAATAGTAAATCTGTTGCAATAATTAAAATGTACTTTAAATTAGTAAAAAAAAAAAGTTACGTTTATATAAGTTATATACTTTTTTTTTTTAATTAATAAAATAACTTTAAATTAAAAAAACAAAGAATAATTGTTTAAAATAGCTATTTTGTTTAAAGTTTGCAAATTAATTACTAGTTATAAATGCAGTTTTCTTTTTTTTTGCGTTTAAACCACAAAAGTAAAGTATGCAAATAAAGTAAGTTTATTAACTTATTTTATTTAACCTTATATGTAAAGCTAATTAAAAATAAAATTAATAGCTTTTTTGTTGCAAATGCTTAAAAAATAAAGTTAATTGTTTAATTTAGTTTTTTGCTAATTGTTTACTAAAAATATTTTTATAAGTTTATTTTTAAAAATGTTAATAATACTTTAGTTTTATTAAATTTTAGAAATTTTGTTAATTAGTTGTAGGATTTTTTTTGCTGTTATATTTCTGCTAATATAAATAAAGTAACTAGCTAGCAATATAACTTTGTTTTTTTTATTAAGTTTTTTAATTCTTAAAGTAAAAATAATTTTGCAAATTTTAAGTTTTAGCGCGTTTAAATCTATTGCATTGTTTATTTTTTTTAGTAGCTAATTAGCTAATTTTTTAATTATGCTATATATTGCGTTAATAACTAAGCTAATAATTAAAACACTAGTTTATTTAAGCATATTTATTACATTAGCAATATTAGTTATATTAATATAAAAATTAAAGTTATAGCTAAAAATATATGCATTAGTAGCAATTTATTTAAGCATAAAAGTTAAATTAATTAACTTGTTTATATAAAACATATTAAAAAACTCAAAATTATTAAAAATATAAATGCTTTTATTAGTAATATTTAAGCTAGTATTAATAGCATTAATAGTTTTAGCGCTAGTATTTTTAAGTATTATACTAAATAAAGCATTTATAGTTATAATGTTTATAGCTAGCATAATTATTTTTAAACATGCTTTCTAAGATTTTTTTTTAGCTTTGTTACTAAAAAACTGCTTTTAAATAGTATTAATATAAGTACTTTTAAGTATAGTTTTAATTTAAAGCAAAAAATTAGCTAAAATTACACTTTTAAAAGTAATAAACTTAATAAATGCAGCTATACTATTTTTATAAAATAGCTTAAATATAAAGTTATAATTAGCAAGCAAAAGTTTATACGTAGCTAAAGCTTATATTATAGCATTAAGCTTAAAAAATACTTTGCAAGCTAAAGTAACTTTTTATATATATAAGTATACGCGTAAATATACCTAAAATAGAATTTTAAAGTTATTTATATTAATTATAATTACTTTTGCTTTTTTATAATTAATAATTGCACTTTATAAATTTAAACATTTAATGCTTAGCAAAAAATAAAGTATTATGTTTTTTTTAACTACTTAAGCTTTTTTTTTAATTTATAAAAGCTTAAAAAATCTATAATTATTATGTTTTAATAAGTAAAATTTAAACTTAGCTTTTAATATGCAGTAAAAGCAGCTTTTATTAATGCTTTTAATTCTTTTTGCTTATTAACCTTTTTAATGTTTAATTATATGTTCGTAAGTATTAAAAAGCTTACATATAATAATACTTCGTAATATACTTATATTTAAATATACTTAAACCTTTTTATTATTAAGTTTAACGTATATATTTACTTTAAAATATAAATATTTAACGCTAAAACATTTTAATAAGTTGTTTAAAGTATTAATAACTAAAAGTACTTAATATATGCAAAATATAATTAGCTTAGCTTTAAATTTAGCGCTTTTAATTTTTGCAAAAATGCTTATTTTTAGCTAACATAAAGCTAAGTTTGCTTATAATTTGTCTGTACTACAGATTTTTAAGTAGCAAAACAACTAATTATAAAAATTAAACAAAATGCAATAATGCTTATATATATACGTTATTAAATTAGCAAATAACTAAAATATAATTTGTTTATATAAGCAATTAGTATATTTATAAGCATATTAGTTTTTGTTACGTAATAAGTTAAAAGTCTTTTTATAGTACTTATATGTATTACTATAGTTTATTACTACAAAAGCTACGCTATTTAAGCTTTCTAAAAAAAAAAAAGTTAAATTTTTAAACTTAAAAAAAATAAACTTAAAATTAAAGTTTACAAAATAAGCTTAATTATAATTCTTTTTATATTTATTATATTTATTTTAATAATACTTATAACTATATTTATATTTATATTTTTTTTTTTTCTATAAAAGCTTATTATTATTATTTTTACTATTTTTGCTAAACTTGTTTTTATTTTTTAACTTATACTTATATTTATTTTTACAGAACTTATAATTATAACCTTTAAGCAAAAGCAATTAATGTTATATGTATTGCTTTTTCCTTTTATGTGCATAAAAAAACATTTTTTTTGCTGCTGCAATAAAAATTAGCTTTGCTTTAGCAACCTTAATTATATATTCAGCTAAAGATTTCTTTTTTTTAAAAGCATAAAAGTATTGCTTAATATTTATATTTATATAAGTTTAAATAAAAACTATTACGCTTTATTAATTACTATTATTTTTAGTTAAAGTTTTTATTGCTTTAATATATTATAGCTTTTTTTAAATAAAAATTATTATTGTTATATTTTTTTAAGCTATATTTTCTAAAGTAAGCTTAATACTATTAAATTGTTAAGTTGCTTTAAAAGCAAATATTATAAATCAAATTATAAGTTTGTTAAATATTTTATTTAATTTTTTAACACAATAGCTTATATATATAACTAATGTTAATTTATTATTTTATTATATTACTGCAGTTTTTTTTAACAAAGTTTAAAATATTTTTAATATTTGCTTTTTATTAAAGTTATAAATGCTTAAGTTCTTAAAGAACAAAGAAATACAATCTATAAAGCAATAAATATTAATAAAAATTAGTTTATTACTATTTATAACTATACTAACATTTTTAAAATTATTTTAATTAGGATTAAAATAGCTAATATTAAAACGTTTTAGCTTATTTAATCCGCTAATAATAAATCTGTTTAATTTCTTTTTAAAAGTAGCACTTTAATTAGTATAATTGCTTTAACTAAGCAAATTAACTTTATTTTTGCAAAAAGATTGTTTATTGCTTTTATTATTACTATTATTATTATTTAAAAAATCATCCGGATTCAAGTTAACGTTTATATTTATATATTCTTTAGCTTTCTTTTTACAACTATTAAAAGCATAACTTTTTGCTTTTTTAAACTACTAATACGTAGTAAGAAATTTAAATAGTTTATTTTAGTTAAAACTATTACTTTTAAGTGCTACTTTATATACAGTTAATTATATAAGTATAAAAATAATAGTTCTTATATTAAAAACAAAAATAAAATTAATTATTATAAATAGCGCAATTATTATTGTTATATTAGCTATAATACTTGCAATAAACAATATAAAAAGCATAAAAGCTATCGTTTAAGCAAAAAGTACTACTAAAAAAACTACTAGTTAAATAGTTTTAATTAATAAACGTAGTACTATATTAATATTAAAGTTAAACTAAAAAGCAAAAAAATAATTAATGCTTATTAAACTAAAAGTTGCTAAATATAATAATTTTTGTAGTAGTTTTTAATAAAAGTTGCTTGCTAATTTAACAAGCGTAACTATTATAAATATTAAAAATAAAGCTGCCTTGTTTTTTTAAAGCAATTATAATTTAAAACTAAGTGCATTTATATAAAGTAATAACAAAAATAGCTAAAGTAAAACTAGTTGTTTTAGTACTAGTTAATATAGCACTAATATTTTTAATAAAAACAGTGCTAAATTATTGCAAGTATAAAGTATGCAGTTTAAAAGTTCTTTTAGCATATTTTCTGTTTAATTATTACTTTTAACAACTTAGTTTATTATTCTTTAAAAATAATTAACTTGCTTACTTAAAGTATTTAAATCTTTAATAAACATTTTACTAGTTTTTAAGAAATCTAGCTTATAATAAACATTTTTATTTAGCTTTTTTTAGTTTTAAACAATTTAAACTATTTCTTAATTTTAATTAGCTAACTTATTTATTAAGTATTGCTATGTTTTTCTATTATTGCTTATTTGCTTCAGGGTTAACAATAAACTTTCTTTTTAATCAAAAAAAAAAGCATTAATATTAGTATTAGCTATAGCTATTTCTTTTAGCAGAAAAGCACTTATAGTTTGCAAGTCTTAAGTTCTTTTTTTAAAACAAACTAGTTTAAAAGTAAGCATAAAACACAATAGTTATAAACTGTAAAATATATATAACATTAGCAGTTAATCTAGTAAATTAGCTAGTTTTTTGTTTATTTTAAAAGATTTAAACAGCTAATCTAATAAATTAACTAGTTTTTTGCCTATTTTAATAAGTTCTAATATTAAATTTTTAACAATAAATTTAGTTTTAAAACCTTTATAATTTAATAAAGTACTTATTTGCAAATTTAAAAGTAAATTATTAAAATATTTACTTAATAAATCGTTTTGTTTACTATTTTAGCTTGCTATTAAAGCTAATAGCAATAAGTAATGCAAGCTAAAAAATAACGTAAAGTATAAAATATAAATATATAAAGTAGTATTAGGATTTAATGCGTTAAAATATGCAAATATATAAATAAATACAAATTAGCATGTTTATAAAACTTAGAAAATTTCTTTAAGTTTAATTAGGTTTATACTTAATTAAGTTAATGCTACTTGCTTATTAGCTGCTTTATTAAATCGTTACATAACTTTATAAAGCAAATAATTCAAAATTAAAAGTACAATTAAATATAACGTAAATATAATAAAATCAAATAAAATATATTAAGTATTATACGTATTAAAGAACTTAGTGCAAACAAAAAATAGCTAAGTGCAGTACAAACTAATGTTTTAAAAACTAAAAGTTATATAACTATAAATGTTAACATAAAGTTAAATATAGTAATATTTAAGCAGTACAGCTATTTAGCAAATATAAGGTATATAAAGTATTTAGCTAATAAATAATTAATAATTAATGCTTACAAGCAGCGTAAATTTTTACGGATTAACTACAAATAGCATAAATCTTAGCGAATTAATTTTAACAAAAATTAAAGTAAGTACTAAAAGCGCTTTAAATATTATAAAAACTAATCTAAAAAAAGTAAATAACAAAGTTTATATAATCTAAAAGCTAAACTTTATCCGTTTTGCGTAGTTTTGCTAAAAGAAGTTTAAATGTTACAAAAACTAATTTAAACAAAATAACAGTAAACTATATAAATAAAAAAGCTATACCACATCTCGCGTACATAACTTACCGGCAGAAAAAAAAAACTAAAGTATAAAGTATTAATTATAAAGCTCATTTTACTATTTAGTAAGGTTTACTATAAGTAGTAAAGCAATTAAGCATAAAAAGTATAATATAGATTAAAAAAAAAAAGGCTTTATAAGTAATTGCTACGCAATTGCCTTAGGTATAAGCCTTATATAGCTATTTAGCTAAGCTACTATAACCACAAGTAGGAATACTACTATAGCTAAACCCCATAAATATAAAGTCCTTCTTTTAGTTTATATTAGCTATATTTTTATTTATTTTAAAAAGTTATATAAAGAACTTTTTTATTAATTATATTAGTTTAAACAAAACATAAAATAAAATATATTATATAATAAATACTTATTTTAATACTAATATAAACTATAATTAATATTAAATTAACTAAACTATAGTTTTTTTTATATAAATAAAAAAAGAAAACTTAAATTTAGCTTTATATAAAATATTTAAATTAATGCTTAATAAGCTTAAAAAAGTATAGTAAATATTTAATATTAACTATTAAAACAAAATTTAATTAAGTATAAATGTTATATAAACATATTAAAGTATATTAAAGTTAGCTATAATATTAATTTTTTAAAAACTTATATATAAAAAATTCTTTATTAATTTATAAACATATTTATATATAGCATTAAATAATATAGCAAAAACTTTTATATAAAAAAATAATAAATTATATTTTATAAACTAAAAATATAATTATAGCTATATAAAAAAGCAATAATTTAAATTTATATTAAAGTTATTAAATTAACTAACTAAATAGCTAAACTACTTTTAAAGCTATAACTAAAAAAACTAAAACTTTTATATAAACAAAAAATGCTTTGTTTGCTAAAAAAAAAGCTGCTAATTAATATGCTATACCTTTTAAAAAAAAGCTTATATAAAAAACATATTTTTTAATTTGCACAAAATAATTTATAACTAAAAACTTACTTTAAAAGAATTTTTTTTATATGTAGCAAAATGCAAAAAATATCTAAAGTTAAACAATAGTACTAAAAATATTAATAAAAAATTTAATAACTAAACTACTTAATATTTAATAAATAATATATTTTTTTATTATATAACAAAAAAAAATATTTAAAACTATAAAACAATAATACTATATAATTAGTTTATATTAAGCAATTATTATTATATAAACTATTAAAGTAAACTTTAAAATACTAGCGCTTTTAATTATTTAATAGTAAAAAAAGCTTAATTAAAAGCATACTTTTAAATATATTTTTATATAAAAGTTAGTTAAACTTTAAATAATGCTTATATTTGTTTTAGCAAAAATAATACTATAAATGCTATAAGCATTATATAAATAAAAAACGCTTTTAATATAATTATATATTATATTTTAAATATTTTTACTTCTTTTTTATTTTTATTAAAAAATGCTAACTACTTAAAAGCATACTTTAATAATATAAAAAATATTATTATATAATAAAACAAAAAAACTATTTTTGTTATATAAAAATAAAAACACTTATTTTTTAATATTAGCTTATATAAAGCAAGTTTATATTTTATAAAAACAAAATTTTAAAAGCTTTATAAACGTTTTAAATACTTTTATATAAAAAAACTATATAATATATTTAGTTATGCAAGCTATAATATTAATTGCTTTACTTTAAAAAAGATTTAAAAGTTTTATTATTATTGCTAGTTATATAACTAAGCACTTTATTGTTTTAAATTTATAATTAAAAATAACTGCAATTTTAATTATAAAGTTATAATTAATGCTATATAAATAAATAATAAGCAAGTTTTATATATAATTAATATAGCTATATTATTTTAAGTAGCTATATTTTTAAAATTTATGTTTGCATAAAACGTTTAAAAAGCTTTATATAAGTGCTAAATTAATATATATTAAAGACTTTTAAACTATATTATATATAACTTTAGCACAAACTTTTTATTTAAAGAATTTTAAAATTAAGCTAAAATTATAAGTATAAAGTACTAAAAAATGCTTATTAAAGCTTATTAAGCTATTAATAAAATAAAAAAAACATATAAACTTTTTTATTATATATATAATATACTAAAAGCTAAACTAAATTATTATATAAAAAATAAGTTAATTTTATAAATAATAATTAAAGCTTTAAATAATATTGCAAAGTTTAATAGTTTAGTTTTAACGCTTTTTATATTTAAGGCATATTTAAAGGTTAATTAAGACTTTTTTTTTTTGCTAAATATTATACAAAAAGCTAAAGCAATTAAAAAAGCTATAAAAATGCTTTATAAAAAACAAACAAAAGTTAAAATTAGCTATATAATTTATAAATATAATAAGCTAGCTTTATATAAAGTATTATTTTTACTTTTACGTAATAAAGTTTTTATATAGCATAAAAAGTAAAGCTAAAAAAAATTATATAAAATATAATTAATTAAAAAACTTAACATAATTATTAACTTTATAAATAACTTAATTTGCTTTAAATAAATATAAATTAAGCTATATTATTATATAACTAAACATACTTTAGCAAATAATAAAAAAAAAAATATAATTATTATAAAACTAGCTATAAAACTAGCTATATAAAAAAAATGCAAAAGACTTAAAAAAGCTAAGAACTTTTTTATAGCGTTTATATAAAATATTAGCAATTTGTTTTTAACTTTAAAAAAGAAATAAAACTACACTTTAGTAGTAAAATTACGTAAAAACAGCATTATTAGTACTTTTAGCGCTTTGTTTAAAAAATTAAACACTATAAAAATTAATAACTTTATTATATAAAATGTTTTTTAGTTTATAAAATATAACTTAAATAAATATAATAATACTTAAATTTTTAAGTTTTGCTTTATATAAAAAATTAAAAAAAAAATAACTAAGCTATATAAAAAGTTTAAATTAATTATGTAAAGCTATAATAATATAAAAAAAAAACTATATTAACTTAATTATTAATAATTTAGCAAATAAGCTAATAGCTATTATTAGCTTTAAGCCTTTTATTAATTTAAAACTTTAACGCTTTAAGTAAGCTTTAAGATATTATATAAGCATACGTATAATTAAAAAACAATTATATAAATTATATAACTATTATATAGCTTAGCTAAATTAAAGCTATATTAGTTTAAAACTTATTATTAATATTACTATAAAAAATTTAATATAGTAATTTTTATGTATAACTTATGTTTATTGTTTATATTAGGACTTTTATATAAATTTAGCATTATAAGTTTATAAATAAATAATATATTTAGCTTTGCTACACTTAAATTTTTAGCAAAAAAAAAACATAAGTTATATAAAGCAAAATTTTATATAAAGCTAAAAAAAACTTTATAATAAAATTACTTTATTAAATTTAATAGTAATTAAGTTATTTTTTTATATAAAAAAAATATAACGCTTATATAAAAAAGCTAAGCAAATTAACTAGCCTTAATTAACTTTTATATAAAAAATGCTACATAGTAATATGTTTTTTAATGTATATATAGCGCTTATATAAATAATATTTGCTAATTAAAGGCTATATATAACTTTATAGCTATTACTTAAATAACTAATTTAGCATTAATAAATATTAAAAATTTAAACTATAAAGTTAAATAGCAAATAAATAATTATAACTATAGATTAATATTTATATTTTTAGATTTAAGCTATATAAAACTATTTATTTTTATAAACAGTTTATTTATAAATAATACTAATATAACTTTATAACTTAGATTTATTATTATATTTATAATAAAGCATTATATAAAAAAAAACCTAGCTTTTAAAATTAAAAAAAATATTATATATTAAAACTTTAATAAATATAAGCAAATAACGTAAAGTATACTAACTAATAAATTATATAATATAATAAATAGCTTTAATAATATTATAGCTTTTTATATAACGCTTTAAAAAATTATAGCTATGTTAAAAATACTTTTAATTTTTGCTATATTATATTTAAACTTAAAATTGTTATATAACTGTTTAATAAAGCTAAAAACTATTTAAAAGAAACGCTTTATAATTAATATTATATTATTTAAAGAGTTATATAAAAAAAAAAAAATCTTTAAAGTATAATAAATTAATAGCAAAAATAATTTAGCTAACGTGTTTATAAAAAAAACATTAAACTAAGCATTAAAAACCTTAATATTTATAAACTAGCTAACTATATAAATAAAAGCATTTATAAAAAAAAAGTAAAAATAACTTTTATACAAATAAATAAAAAAAAAAAAAAAGTTAAAAGAATACTTTTATATAAAAATTATTATAATAATTATATAATAAATAAAAAAGCAACAAATAAATATATTTAATTTTAAAAAAAATATTAAAAATTATAAAATATTGCAAATTTTATATTTTTTTTTATATAACTATTTTTTAAGTTATATATAAATACTTAACATTTTTTTTTACTTTTTTTATTAAACTACTATATAACATTTAATCTTTTTTTATTTAATTAAGTATAATAATTATAACAAGTATTATATAATTGCTAAATATATATAGCATATATATTACTTTAAAATTTTATTATTTATTAATAACCTTAAAATAAAAAGCTTTTGCGGTTTATATAAGTATTTTAGCTATATAAAGCAATTATAATGCTATATAACTAAATAAATACTATATAAAAATAACCTTTATAATAAATTATTTAAGCTATAATAAAAGCAATTAAAGCACTATATAAAATTTAAACTTTAATATTAATTAAAAGCATTAATATAACTTAAAACTTATTATTTTTTATATAACAAATAATTATTAATAAACTATTTAAATAATAAGCTATACAAAAAAAAACAAATATATATATTTATATATAATAACTAAAAAAATAGTTAATTGCTAAAATTATTAATTAATAATTATATAACGTTATAATTATTATTTTAGCTTATAATGCAAAGTTAATAATTATTAATATTATATTATAATAAAGTAGCTATTATATAAATATATATATATAACGGACCTATTATACACTAATATAACAGGTTTGCTTTTAGGGTTTTGATTTACAAGTAATAATAAGATTTTTAACAGTGGTCCGTTAAGGAAGTTTTTAAGGTACTTTTACTACTATGCATTAATAGAAGTCTTAAAAATTAAAAATAATAAATATATTAGTGCTTAGCAGTTATAAAAAATTAATAGCTAAAGAACTAAAACTAAATAAATAACTAAATATAAAAAGTGCATAATTATATAAACAAAGAAAAAGTAGAAAAAGTAGTAATTTTTTTTAGATTACTGCAAGTTTAGTAAGCACTAAATTATTATAAGCTTAGTAAGCTTTAAATTATTATAAGCTTAATAAGCTTTAAATTACTATAAGCTTAGTAAGTTTTAAATTATTATAAGCTTAGTAAGCTAAATAAGTTATTATGTAATTTTAGCTTTAGCTAGCAAAAAAAAAGGTACAAAGTATATATAAAAGCATTAAGCTGCTTTAAAAGCTACTTTAATACTAATTTTATAACATTATTTTCTTTCTTTTAAAATTGTTATTTTAATAATTTTCTGTAAGTATTTTTTTTTTTTTTTTTTTTATATGTTATAATATTAAAGCGCATTAAAAAAACTAACTGCTTATTTAAAACAAAGCAAAAACTTGTTTTTGCTTCCTTTATTAACTTTATTAGCTATAAAGTTATGCTTTACTTTTGCTACTTTAATTAATTATTAATATACAAAATAATAAATAATATGTTTTATTGTTTTAAATGCGTACGTGCTAATTGCTTTTGCAATAAATTAAAAGTTTTAATTAACTTAATTAACAATATAATTTTTAAATATTATTGTTTTAAAAAGGAAAAAAAGCAAGCAAAACAATAGTTATTTTTAGTTTAAAAAAAATTAAAACAAGCTTAAAATAGCTTTAACTTTATTTTAAGCAAATTAGTTTAGCTTTGCATATAAAAATGTTTTTTAAAAGCAAAAAGTATTAAAATAGTTTAGCAAAAGCTTTAGTTTTTAAATAAACTAAACAAAATAAAGCGTATTAAAAAAAAACAAAAAGCGCTAGCAAAAAAGCAAAAACAATAAAAAAAGCAAGCTAAAGCAATACAAGCTGCTTTATTTAAGTTTAATTAAGATTTTTTAAACGTTTTTTTTAAGGTTAACTTTTTTTTTTTAGCTTTAAGTAATTAAAGTATTAATAATAAAACTAATTTATAACTACTTTAGTAGTTTTTAAGTATTTTTTAAGTTTTTAAGTATTATTAGCATATAAATATTTTTTTTATTTAATAAAATATTTTAAGTTACTATTATTTTAATAAAAATTTAGTATATTTTTAACTTTATAAACGTTTTAATTTATTTTTATTTTTAGTTATATTTTAATAAATATTTTAATAAGTGCTAATTTTAGTAAAAAAATGTAAAAAATAAAATAAATTTGTATATTCTTTAGTAATAATAGTTTATAGTTAGTAAATAAAATAACTTCTTTAATTTTAAAAAAGCTAAATTTTTTAAATTTTAATTTATTGCTTAGTTATTTTATTTTAATTTAAGAAATATTAATGTTTGCATTTTGTTTTTATTATAGTAAATAAACCTTGTTTTTTTTCTTAAAAATTAATTTTTTAGTTCGTTTTTTGTTATAATATACTAATATCTATTATTATAAAAATTAAAAGCGTAATTATAGTTTAGTTTATAATGTTTTAATTTTTATTATAATAGTTTTTGCTTAAAGTACTATAATTAAAATAACAAGTGCTTTTATTAATGTTTTTTTTTATTTTTTAATAGTTGCTTGCTGTTTATAAATAGCTTTATGCAAAAATATATTTATATTTTTGTTTATTAATATATTATATAAAATTTATGCTATTAATAATAGTTTTACTTAATTGTTTTATTAGTAATTAATATAACTTTATAAATATTATTTTAGTATTTAGTTTAGTTTTTTTGTTTATTTATTTGTTTATAAATAGTAAGTAATTAAAAACTTTAGTTTAATATTAATAAGTTTAAAAAAGCTAGTTTTAAACTTAAAAGTAAACAATTTATTTTAGTTTAAAATAATTTTTTTTAGTAACTTATGCTTATTTAAATATTAGCATATAAAAGTATATATAAATTATTTAGCTATTATATTTTTTTTAAACAATAAAAAGTAAGCATACTTAGTAAGTTTATTAATAATAACTTATATTTTATTATATTGTACTTTTATAACTAAATTAGTTAATAAAAGTAATGCTATAATAAAATTTTAAGCAATAGTATGCTATGTTTATTTAAGTATTTATATAAATTATAGCAGTTTATAAAGCTTATATTAAGCTACTTTAGCTTTATTATAAATATTATACTTTTTTATAATAAATTTAATTATGTTTTATAGTTTTAAAAAATTGTACTTTTTTTATAATTATTAAACTATTTTTATTGCTTTTTAGTATTTATATAATAAATATTTATAAAATTTCTTAATAAACTTGTTTTATAAAAATTCTAGTAAATAAACCTTATATTTATATATTAGCTTGTTATTTTTTAATCTTTTGTGTTTTTGTAGTTATGCTAACTTTTTTAAGTTATAAGCTTATTATAACTATATATTTATAAAATCTTTAAGTATAACTTTAATTTTTAAGCTTTTATTTCTTTAAAAATATAATATTTAAATGTTTTTTTTTAAAACTTTAAATTTTTTTTAACCTTGTTAACTAAGTATGTTTGCTTAAATATTTTTCTTTTTTTTAATGTAACATATTTTAAAGTTAAACTTAAAAAAAAAAACCATTTAATTTTTATATTGTTTAGTAATTTTTTATATAGTTATAAATTTTGTTAGGTTTTAATAATTTAAATAAATTTTAATTAGCTTTATAGTTTTTATAAAGACCTTTTTTAAATTTTTTACACTTAATTATAACTTTATAAGTTTAAGCTTAATTATTAAATAATTAAGATTGCTAGAATTAACGTAACAACTTTTACTTACTAAGTAAGTTATACTTTATTTACAAAGTGTAAATATAACAAAAAACGGAAAAATAGTATTAAACGATTTATTTGTTAAAAATGCAACTAATGCGCTATTAAAACCTACTAGCAATATAACCGCAAAACAGCAGCATTTTAACAAAAAACGCAAAGCTAATAAACTTTTTAGTATATAAAAAATAATTAACAGAATTATAAAACTAGTACTATAGCTGCTAACGGAAAAAAAAATAGCAAAAGAAATCTTTTTTTAAAAGAATATAAAAAGAGCATAAATAGCACACACATTAAAAAAAGCTTAAAAAAACTAGCAAAGCATAAAGCTTAACAACAAAAATAACTTTAATATATTTATAACTTACTATAACTTAAATGCTACTATAAAAGCTAACTAAAAAAGCGTTAAAAATACTATTTAAAAGCTTTTTTAATAAACTTTATTAAATATAAACATGCTAAAATTTTAAGTATAAGTTGCAGCTTTATAGCTAGCTTGCAATAATAAAGCAGTATTATTTAAGCAAAACAAAAAAATACTAATTAAAGTTAAAAAATAAGCTAATAACTTTAAAAATAAAATACTAGCTAATATTATTAAAGCAATAAATATAACGCTTATAAGCAGTAATACAATTGCTACTAAAAAGCTATATAGCAAAAATATAATAATTACTTTTAAAAAAGCAGTGCTTTAAAAAGCTAAAAAAAAAAAGTAAATTATAAAAGCTTTCGGAAAAAAATCAAAAGTACAACAAAAAAAAGCAACACTAATAATAAAAAGCGTTCTAACAAAATAAATTAAAGCAATATACTTAAATAAAAACTTATTATAGCTACTATATAATAAACACCTTAAAGTTATAAAGTGCAAAAAAATGCTATTTAAAAACACAAAAGCTAAATTTGCATTAATATTATTATATATAAGCAACGTTATAATAACTAAAACAATATATAAAAACAGCTTTTTATAAAAAGCTTAGCTATTTAACTATAAACTTTTTGCTATAAAGCTTAAAATTATATAGTATTTTAATTATTATAAATATAGTTATATAATTAAATATTGCTGCAAAAACTTAAAGTATAGCTATTATTTAGCTTTAAAGCATTAAAAAAGTAAAAAAAACTGCTTAATAAAAATATAAAAAGCAAAGCAAAAATGCATAAACTATAGAAAAGCGCACGCAGTATAAAATAAAGCTTATTAAAAAAAAGTTAAATAAAAAAACAAAGCAAAAGCAGTATATATATTATAACCTAAAAGCTTTTAAAATGCTAAAAAAGCAGCAGTAATAAGCAAAAAAATAAATAAAAGTAGTTTAAAAATGCTAATAATATTAGCATTTATAAAGCTAAATAAAAAAAAATTACTAGCAAAAAAACAGCAAATTAGCAGTATAAACAAAAACTTATTTTTATTAATTTAATAATATATAATATTGCTTTTTAAAACATTATAAAATTTAAAAGCAATATAGCACGCATATTGCAAAATAATAGCTTTAACTATATAGCAGTTTAAAAGCTAATAATTAATAAACATAGCAATATATATTGCTTTAGTAATAATAGCTACTAGGTTATTTAGTTAAAAAGCAAAGCTATATTATATATAAATAAAAAGATTGCAATAAAAACGCTAGCAAAAAACGCTAATAAAAACTAAGCAAAAGTTATAATAAGCAGCAGTAATTTAATAGTATTTCTATAGTTAATATATTTGCTAAATTAAAAAAAAATAGTTTAGCGCAGTTTAATTTAAAAAATATATAAAGCAAGCAAGCTAAAAAAACGCTATATATTTATAAGCAACTTTAACTTTTATTATTTATTATAAAACTTAAAAAGCAAAAAAAGCTAAAAAGTAAATAAACTGCTTAAATTTATTGCATAATAAAATTTTACGCTAGCTATTTTTTAAAAAAAAATAACTAAAATAAAGCATAAACAAAAAAGCTTAACAATAAACTTAGTATAAATGTTTAGTAATTTAGTTACTACTTATTAAAAAGACTTAAAGTAGCTAAGTTTTAACTATAAAGCACTAAAAATTATAATTAACTTAAAAGTAGCTTTATAAAAATATTTAAAAAAAGCAAAAAAATAAAACTAGCTTAAATTAAATAAAAATAAAGCAGCTATAAAAACAAAAGCTATTATTATAAAAACATATATATTATATATATTTAGTAAACTAAATAATGCTTTTAACTTTTTAATTTAATAACTAATAAAAATAGCAAATAAAATAACGCTTAAAAAAACTATAAAAAAAGAACACTAAATATTACTTTAATAGTTTTTAAAAGTAATTAAAACAAAAAAAAAAGCAAAACAAGCGTACTGCAAGTTTTAAAGCAAAAGAACTAAAGCAGCATAGTAAGTCCTTAAAAAAAAAAAAAAAAAACTTTTAATAATAAAGTAAAAAAAGCATAAAAACGCAGCTAAAAATAAGTACTTATAAAAATATCTAAAAATTCTAAGTTATTATAAAGCTTAGCTAAATAAGCAAAGTTTGCTTATAAGCTAGCTTTAAAAATTACTATAATTTTACTACTAAAACAAACAAAAAAAAAGCTGCTTTTTGTTAATACTTTTAAAAAAAAAACAGCTTTATTAATAAAACGCTTTTTTTTTGCACTACTAGCAAACTTATTTAATATACTTAAAAAAAACTTAACTTATAATAACTATTAAAAGTTTATAATTAATATTAACACAAAAAAAAAAAAACATAACATTGCTAATATAAAAATTAACGCTATAAAAAGCGCTAAAAAACAACTTGCTACTTAATAGCTTTTTTAAAGCTTATAAACTTGCTTTAGCAAAAAAAATAGCAACATTATATATTGCTAGTTTTTTACTAAAGTATTACTTAGTGCAATTTAAGCAAACAAAAATAATAATTATACTTAAACTTAAAAAGTTAAAAAAAACTAAAAAAACAGCTAAAAAATAACGCTTTATTATGCTTATTTATATAGTAAAAAAAGTGCTAAAAAAAAAGCTATATTATTATATAACAAAAATAGCTAAGCAAAAAGGTTTTTTGCTAAATAACTAAATAAATAACAAATAAAACAAATTAATAAACGTAGTTATTAAACTAATATTAAAAATAGCAAAAAAAACAATTAGCAAAAAAAGTATAGCGTTTTTGCTACAGCTAAATATTATAAAAGCTTTTAATACTATTAATAAAAAAAAAATAATATATATTTTGCAACAAAAAAGCTTTTCTTTTTAAATAATTATATAAGTAAACTTTTTTATATTAAATTACATAGTGCATTTTTGCTTTAATAAAGCAATATTTTAGCTAATAGCGCTAAAAGCTAAAGTTCTTTAAAAGTTTTTGCTTTTATTTTATTTTTTTTTTTTATATATTTTAATACTTTATAACAACTTTGCTATATACTAAAAGCTAATAATAATTAGCTTTGCTAATAATACTAACTTTATTATAGCAAACCTAAATATAAAGCAAAACTGCAAAGCTTTAAAAGCAGCATAAAAAATATATAAAAGCTAAGCAAAACAACATAAAATAAAGTTTATACTGCAAAAAAACAAATTAATACATTTTTTTAGCAGTAAAATAGCGCTTATATAAGTAGTACACCTTTTTAATACAATAGTATACTTAAAAAACAGCGCAAAGTTTTTAAAAGTATAGTTTAACAAAAATATAAAATAAAAAAAATATTTAGCAAAGCTTAAAAAAAAACTAAGTATTTAGTTATATATAATAATTAAGCTACAAAACTTTATATAAAGTAGCAGCATAGCAAAAGTAAAGCAAATATACGTTATAATAATATAAAGCACTTTAGCTTATAGTATAGCAACTTAGCATAAAAACTTTAAAAAAAATAAAGCAAAAAGCATTATTAACTTATTAATAGCAACTTAAAATAAATGCTTTAAACATATAGCTAAAGCTTTTAAAGTAACTAAAATAAAATACTTAAAAACTAAAATAAAGATTTTTTTTATTAACTTATATTTTAATAATAAAACAGTAGTTTATAAATATTACATAAAAAGCTTAGCAGCTAAAAAGTTAATTTAAAAAGCAACAAAAAAAATTAAAACTTTTATTTAAAACATAAAAGCTTAAAAAGCTAAAAATTAAACAAAAAGCAAGCTTATAAACAATAATAAAAGTATAGCTAAAAAAAATCTAACGTTAGCTTTAAACTTTTAACAAAAAAAATAATTAAAAAAAAAAAACCTAAAATTGCACTAAAAAAAAAATAAATAAACAAATAAAGCTAAACTAAAATAAGCAATAGTTACTTAGTAATAGCTAAATAAAAGTTTAGCAAAAATAAAGCTTTTAAGAAATATAGTAAATTATTAAAGCATAAAGCAGCTATAATAATATAAATGCGCACTAAAAAAATAAAGCTAAAAGTATTCTTGCATAAAAAAAAAGTTTTAAGCTTTTTTATATTTTTTTGCAAATATACAAAAAAAAAAAAAACCTTTTAGTATATAGTTTTATATTATAACCTGCTAAAAAACAAAAAAAAGCAGCTATAAAAAAGCTTTATAGCTAAGCTACTATAAATTAACAAAAACTTATAACTAGCTATAAAAAAGCTTAAAGCTGCAAGTAATATTACAAAGTAGCTATTTACTATTAATAAAATAGCAATATATAATAAAGCAGTTAAAATAAAAAGAAATAAAAAGAAAAGAAAAAAGGCAGAAAATAAAAAAAAAACTAGCAAAAAAAGCAAAAGTGCTTTTCTAGAAGTTTTAAAAAACAAGGAAAAAGTTTTTATGCGCTTCCTAAAAAAGCAAAAGGTTTAAAAGCTTTAAAAAAAGTTTTTCTGCTTTTTAACCATTACTTTTTGTTTAGCAAGCTAATTGATAAAAACTAGTTATTACAAAATAAAGGAACTTCGAAGTAGCAGTGTAAATATTATTACATAGGGTTTTTATCTGGCTTTTTGTACGGTTTTACCTATAAGTACACAAGTAAAAAAACCGCGCTACAAAGCAGCACAGCAAGTTATTAATAATAATAATATAGTTTTTATAAAAAATAGTTTTTACTTTTTAAGTGCTATAATAATTACAAATAGTTTTTTGTTATATATAAAGTATTATAATGCTACGTTTTGTAATACTTTAAAATAATAAGCTATTAAATGCTATTTTTTGTTATTTTTTAGTTGTTTTAAAACTTCTGCAATTATACTATTTAAAACATTTATTTTTAGCTTTTTTTTTTTTTATAAATTAAGTAGTTTAATTATAAGGTTAAAAATAACTTTTAGTTTTAGTTTTTTAAAAGCCTTTTAGGCTTTTTTTAAAATTAAAAAGAATTTTTTTTTATATTTTTTTTTTATATACTTTATAAAATAAAATGCCATTTTTCTAAAGTTTTAAATTAACATTTAAACATAATTTAAAAATTTTAATGCTTATTGTATGTTTATAATAGTAGCTAAATTAAATATTTTCTAGTTTTATACTATGTTAATTTTTAATTGTTAAATTTATATTTGTTTTAAAATAATTGTAAATTCTAAAAAGTTAATTTTTTATGTATGTTATATATATTTTTTTGTATTAAATTATAATTTTGCTTGTTTAAATGTTTTTAATATTTAAGTTATATATTTTTTATGTTTTTTTAATGTTTTAAAGTAAATTAAAATATTATTTAAATAAATAAACATAAACTTGTTTAAAAACTTTTATAAAATTGTTATTATTATATATTAAAAGCTAGCTAATATGTTTTATAGTTTTTATAGCATAACTATATATTTATATAGTTTATATATTATTTATATAGCAGTTTTTTATTTTTTTTTTTTAGTTATTTTAATAGCATAATATTTATTTAAAATATTAATTATTATAAACTATTTTGCTTAATTAATGTTTTTTTTTATAGTTATTAGTAAAGTAAAAAAGTATTTATTTATAATAATAATTACGTTTAATAATTAATAGTTAATTATTATTTGCTATACTAATTTTTTTTTTTTATTAATTTGTTGTTTTTTATTTTTTATTTTAAGTATTAGCACTATAAAATATTTAGCAAATAACTAAAATTTTTTTAGAAATCTTTTTGCTAGATTTTTTTAAATATATTTTTATAAAGCGTTTGTTTTATTTAAGCTTATATAATATACTTAATAAAGCTTTAGTTAACATTTTTTTTAATAAAAATATAGTAATTTTATAAGCTATATTTAAGAAGTTTTCTTTTTTTTTTTTTTTTAAATAGTTTATAAAATTTATAATATACTTTTGGTATTTTGTTTAGAATTTCTTTTGCAATTTTTTTAATTTTTTTGCTTTATTTTTTATTTTCTTAATTAATAGTTTTTGCTTTTTATTAAATTAAAAAGTTGCTAGTTTTTAGCTATAATATTTTTAAAATAATATTATAATTAAATATATTAATAATATTTAATATAATTTATTTTTTATGTTTTTATATAAATATATTAAAAAGTTTAGTTTTTTTAAGTATATAACTATTATTATAGCTAAAAGTACTTTTATTAAATCTTTTAATTTTTTAAGATTTTTGTTTATATTTCTAAGGAATTTTATTTTGTTTTATTACTTTAAATAAAATTATATTAGCTTATACTTTTAAATTAATTAAAATGTTATATTTTTTTTTTAATATATAAGTTTAACTTTAAATTAGTTTTACTAGTTATTATATTAAACTTTATATAAAGCTTTAGTTTTTTTAGCTATTTATTGCTTTTTTAATAAGTACTTATTTTGTTTTTTAATTTTTTTTTATAAAATATTTAAGTGCTTATTTTATTTTGCACTTTAAATATTATTATGCTTTGTTTTATTTTTGCTTTTAGTTAAGCTTTAAATTATAGTTTTTAAGCTTTTTTATTTCTAGCAATTATTTTTTAATACAATTATACTTTAATTAGCTAGTAATATTTATAACAGTTATTTTTATATTTTTTTAAAATAGTATTATAAATATAATTAAAATTCTTTTTAAATATTATAAATTTTTATAAATTTTTATAATAAACTATAGTTATAACTAACTATTTTAATTTATAAAAGTTCTATATTTTTATTTTTATAATTTATTTAAAAAACTAATTATTTTTTAGTTTATTAAATAAATATTAGTAGTAATAATATATTATATAGCAATTTTATAGTATTTTATTATATTTTAGATTTTTTAAGCATAAAATATTATTATTGTTTTTTATTATAGTTTTATTATAATAATAACTTTTAGCAATTAATTAAATTGCTAGTTTTAGTTTTTAAAACATATTAGTTTTTATGCTAACTATTAATATTTTTTTGTTTTATTATATTTAAAGCAGTTTAAGCTATAAAAATACTTTATTTATTTTTATTAGTTTTTTTTTTATAGTATTTTTTATAACTTTTAATTTTATTTATTTTTGCTTTAAAGTTTTATAAGTTTTATTTTTTTAAGTTTATTTAATAATTAAATATTTTAATAGTTTATAATTAATTTAATAATTATATTATTTATAGTTATAGTTTTGTTTTTTTAAATATAACTTTTTTTTAAGCTATATTTTAAGCTTTAATAATTTAAAATTTTTATAGTTTTATAAGTTTATTAATTATATTAATTTATTACTTTTTATTGTTTATTACTTTTAGTTAAACTATTTTTTTAAGTTATATACTAAATAACTTTAATTGTTTATATAGTAAATATATTTTTTTGCAATTTGTTTTAATAACTGCAAAACTTTTAAATAATATTTATATGCTTATTTATTTTAACTTATATAAATAAAGCATTTAAATTTATTTAGTATAGCATTTTTGTTTTAATTTAAAACAGTAATTTTATATTTTTGCTTTAAAAATATATTTTTTAAATTGCTTTATTGTTTTTTATTATTTTAAACTTTTATAACTTATATTTTTTTTTTAAATTAAGAAATCTTTTTTTTATAGCTTTTTTTTCTGTTTTTTTTCTTAAATTAGCATTATTTTTAAAAATGTTTTTTTTTTTATAGTTATAATATTTAACTTTAAACATATTTTAAAATTATTATTTCTAAACTTTATTAATTTGCTTAAATCTTTGTTTAATATTTTCTTAAATATTCTTTTTTTTGTTTTTTTTAGTTCTTTTAGTTTTAAAGTACTAATTAAATAATTATTAATTAATTATAATAGCTATATTAATATATATATTAATTTTTACTAGTTTATTTATTTTATATAATTTGTTTTAAACTTAAGTTTTAAGTTTATTATAAAATAAATAAAATAATATAAGCTTAAGCAATTTTAAAATTATTATTAATTGTTTAAATTTTATAGTATAATTTACTGCTGCTTTTATTTATTTTAAGCAATAAAATGCTTTTTTTGCATATTTTGCTTTTTAAATGTTTTTAAATAATGCTTTTATTTAATTTTTAAACTTAATATAGTTTTTAAAAATTTTTTTTATTTTTAGCTTAAAGTTAATTAATTTATTAGCTTTTAAAAAATCTTTTAAAATAAGTTAAAACTATTTTAGTACTTTTTTTAACAAAAATTATAAAGTAATTATTACTTTTTGATTTTTTTTTATAATAATAATAAAATATTATTTTAAATAAAGTTTAATATAAATTAAAAAAGCTTTTATATTTGTAAATTTATTATAAAGCTTTAAAGCAATAAGTTTAAAATCTTTAATGTTTAGCATTTTTAATATTATAAATAATTTTAATAATAAAAGCAGTAGTAATAATAAAAAGTTAAGTTTTTTATTTTAAATTATTATTTTAAATATAGCAGTAATAAAAATAAGCATTAAGTTTACTAATAATAATATTAATATTAGTTATAATATAATTATTTATTTAAAGCTTTAATTTATTATTATAATAGTAATTATTATTACTGCTTTAATTATTATAACTAATATTTATGCTAATTTAAAGGTTATAATGCTTAATATTTAAGCTGTTTTTTAAGTTAAAACAACTAGTTTGCTTTATAATACTAATATTAGCATTAGTTTTTTTTTACTACTATTATTTAACTTTTTTTTTTTTATTATTGCTTTTTTTTTAATAAAAGTAGCTAATAAAAGTACTAAAGTTTATTGTTTTAATATATTACTAGTTTTAAAAGTTTTTAAGATTTTTAAACTTAATTTTTAACTTTTTGTTTTTAATAATATAACTTAAATCTAGTTTTATTAGTTATTAAGTAAAGTTTATTTATATAATACTATTTAGCATTTTTGTTTTTTAAATATCTTTTTAGTATATTTTTAAAAGTTTATTTTATAAATTATTTATTATTTAACTTTTTATACTAATATTTATTCTTATATATTAAGTTTTATTAATTAAAAAGCTATTAAAATATAATAAACTTATTATATATTAATATAACAGGTTTACTTTTAAAGTTTTAATTTATAAGTAATAATAAGATTTTTAATAATAGTTCATTAAAAAAGTTTTTAAAGTATTTTTATTACTATGCATTAATAAAAGTCTTAAAGGATTAAAAATAACAAATATATTAATGCTTAGTAATTATAAAAAATTAATAGCTAAAAAACTAAAACTAAATAAATAACTAAATATAAAAAGTACATAATTATATAAACAAAAAAAAGGTAAAAAAAGTAGTAACCTTTTTTAAATTATTGTAAGTTTAATAAGCATTAAATTATTATAAGCTTAGTAAGCCTTAAATTACTATAAGCTTAATAAGCTTTAAATTACTGTAAGCTTAATAAGCTTTAAATTATTATAAGCTTAGTAAACTAAATAAGTTATTATATAACTTCGGCTTTAGCTAGCAAAAAAAAAAGTGCAAAGTATATATAAAGGCATTAAGCTGCTTTAAAGGCTACTTTAGTGCTAATTTTATAATAATATATAAAAATAACTAAATATAAAGCTATTATAAATATATATATATATATATAAAATAGCTAATAGTAAAATAAATAACTATATAAAATAAAAAGTTTAAAAATATAAAAGTAATAAAAAGTATTATAAAATTTAAGCTTTTTTTATAAATAAAGCTTAGTTTTTATACTTTAATATATTATTAAACTTACTATTATATAAAAAAAAAACTTTTAATTAACTTTAGTATAAATTGCTTACTATTAATATTTTATTTTATATTATTAACTAATATTAGTTAACTATATAATAATAAAAATAAAAAACTTTAATTATGCTAATAATAGTTAAACTATATAAAGGTTTAAGTGCTTTACTTAAAAAATAATTACTTTTAAACTTAAGCTTTATATAACTATAAAGTTTAAAAAAAGCAAATATATAAGCAGTTTTTTTTTTGCAAAAATTAAAGTATTAAATGTTTAACTTTTTATAAAACTATTTTTTTTTATTTTTTTTAAATAATATTATATAAAAAAAATTACAACTAAAAAAAAAGTAGCTAATATTAAAATAACTAGTTATTAGTTATAACTTTTATATATAGTATATATAATAAGTTTTACATAAAAACTACTTTATATAAAAACTATTATATAAATTAAAGTAATCTTAATATTAGCTTAACTTATATACTAACAAAGTTCTTATATATAAAAAAGAACTTTTACTTTATATAAACTTTTTTTTTTTTTAAACATATAGAACATAAATAGCTTATAATATAAAGATTATTATACTTTGTTTTAGCACATATGTGTTAAACATACAATTGTACAGAGCCCATTCAACAATTCTAGCATTTTTAATGCAGTTAATACTTTGACTCTTTAGTTGAAATTCTGGATCCAGTGGGCCACTACTACACCCCTCCAACAAACAGAATTTCAAGCTTTATTTATAAAAAAAAAGGCAGTATTATTATTATCATTGCTATAATACCCTTTATTTCCTTATAGTGAAATAGAAGGTTGTGATTGTGGTGTATTAAGTGTAATTAAGTGTAATTGTTGTAAAATAAATGGGAATTTACCCCACCTCTGGTCTAATTTTTTATTGTCGGAAGTATGTGGTAATGGCCCACCGTCACGGGGTACTGGGAGATGGACGGGTGGGCGAATACCTCGGTTCGTAACTGAATTAGCGGCTGTGACTTGACTCAAGGCTAAAAGATATGCTGCCAGAGCAACGCCTGGCTTGGCTTAAAATATCATTTCTAAGCTAGGTTAGAAGAGTGCTTCATGTAGCCTTTCTGCAGGCTGTCTATGATATAGGAAGACTAAAAGCCAAGCAGACGGCAAAGAATTCACCCTTATATAGTTTGCTTAGAGCCAAGATACGGTCTTTTGATATTCAATCTCAGTTGAAATCATTAGCTAGGCCTATGATCAACTCACGGATAATTATTATCAATACCAAGAGAAAACACGCGATGCCCAAATGAGACTACCTATGGCCTCGAACGAGGTCCAGGCGTTCTGCCTTACCAGTCGCTTGGGAGCCAAATTCTATGTTACAGTGCTCTGGGCAGGGAGAATGCGGCACAAAGTGAGCACTAACACCTGACCCCTGTATTCATTTTTAGGATGAGCATCGTGGGTCTTCTGCATGTGCAGTTTTGTCCCTTACCCCCCAAGATTGAATCGCATACGCTGTACATAGGTCGTCGCGATATCTATATTCGGTCTCTTGCATTTACTGTGTATATCAAGTTCGGAATTCCAACCGAAAAAAACATCACCCGTCACATTGTGTAGCTCAATCCTAGTAACAACACCAAGATAGCCAGAAATCGCCAGAGTTACTACCTTCAATGTTCCCTCTCCTCTATTCAGCTGTACCGAACTTGGCAAGCTAGTAAGAAAAGGGGCATGAAATGAATGCTATTGTGGGCTTGAATTGGTATACAGGCCTCTCAGGTATTTATAGTAAGCATACATATACGTCGTATTATAAGAATTGCTTCAATGTGAGCGGCGCTGAAGTATTCTTTGGCATCTAGTGTGAACAACCTCATTTATACTAGGAAAGCCAGGCTTCTATTTCACCACTCTGTCGCAAAGTCTGCCGTTACGGCGCGTTAATTGTAATAAAACTTTCATGGAGGAGTAGAAGGTCCTGACACAGATGCAAAGCTCATTGCTGAGGTAATTGACCTGTGCTCTATAGAGTACCTATATCCTGTACAAGCATGTGATATAATATTTTAATACTTATAGCTAAATAACTAACTAATATTGTTAAAACTCTTATTTGTTTTAGCCTTAAGATGACTATTAGCAACGTTAATCTTCATTCTACCGAGGACGGTGAACTATTACTAGGTGAAGGCTATTTTAAACCGCGAATATTCAATATCTATAGGTACGAGTAACTTTATAGCTTACCAAAATCAATTTGCGGAACGCAATCTCATGAAGTACTTCATGGCAGACACCGTATGCGACAGCTGGGTGTCTCAGCCAATATAAGAATATCGAGAAACTTAGGATGCAATAAGCCACCGGCATCAGATTCAACTCCCGCACTTTTTAGACAATACTTAACATGAGAAGCGGGATCATCCATTGAAGTGTCACTATGGTAATGACTTTCTCACTGGTTAAACGCTCATTATTCGTACCTGAGGCCTTGTCCACATAACTTAACATGTGAGCAGTCTTGGCATTTACGGCACTTGTATTCTCCATTCTGTAGATAAATGTACGTGATAGTATGGGGTAGAGATCTTTACCGGTACCCTAACCGTGTCTTCGGACAATTGCCGTACTGAAATAGACCAGCTGAGCGGCCTATCGCGTGGATCAGTTAAACCACCATGTCGCCGGTAAAAGTACTTTAATCATGCATACGGATCCTGATTTGTTTGCGCAGCACACCATGTGCCAACTCAACCATCAATCGGGAAATGGAACTCTTAAAATACTGTTCAATAAGGACTGGATTTGATTTCTCCATTTAAATGATAGGAGAGAAGAATACCTAAGATCTAAGGGGCGATGGGCCAGAGTTGTCCTTAAGTAGTCGGCTCAGCGCTGAACCGACCCCCCCTTGTTTCTCTTCCTTCTTCACCCATTAGTCGTTATACTAATTTTCTAAAGAGATGAAGTCGTTATCCGTCGCCCTCGCGCTCATTGCGCCTGTCCAGGCAGGTCTTCGCTTTGGATGCTCTTCTCTCACCATACAAAGACTTGACCCAGTCGTCGAGCCAGGGCAAGCCCCGTCAGCTCACGTTCATCACATCGTTGGAGGAAATGCTTTCAATTCTACTATGACTGGTGATGTTGGCGCAAGGGCTACCTGCACAACTTGCGAAATGGCAGAAGACTTTAGCAATTATTGGACTGCGGTGCTGTGAGTAATTCTCGGAGTCAATTCCTTCTTCGTGTTATGGCAAGCTTGAGTGTATTATGTCTCCATTCTGGCCGATATAATACTTCAAAGCTTTCTTGCCGTGTTGAAGCACTCACAGATCAATTCTAAATTGGCTATTACTGACTCCTGATATTGGCAGTTATGTGAGTATCTCTCGGAGTTGATATTTTCCTACCCCTTTAGAGTCGCATTCAGGAAGTAATCACTGACCTAGAGGATTATAGTGTAAATATCCCCTAGTCCTTTTATCACCTACTCGATAAAGATTCCGTTCGCGCGTGCTCCTGCATATTTCGAGCTCCACCTCTCTTAAACAAGAAAGAAATCTTCATAAGCAGCAATTTCTAAGACTTAATATTTATAGTCAAGCATCCTACTAATGGCTCGTACCACCGCGTGCCGGTCAAAAACAATGCAGCCCTCGCGCCTGGGACTACCGGTGGAATGACCATCTACTACACTCAGGTACGCACTTGAACCCTTATAATTGATTGTTGGCCCTGTTTCTTCAGAAGATTGCCGATAGTCGAACTAATTATCTCACAGTAAGTTTGTCCTCGTACCGCTACTTCAGAGAAATATACGTACGGTCGACTTGATAGGCATGGTGGGCTGATTTACATGAAAAGGCACGATTTTAGCACAGACGCATTGAGGCAGCAGTACATCACTGCGTTCCCTCCAGTAATTTGCCCAGTATTCATTACTTTGGAGGATCTAATAATTCTTAGGGCTTCCGTATGACTGTGGGATCCCCGACAACAAGCACTCTTGACCAGGCTAAGCGTCATATTGGTCTGCGCTACAACTGCCTTCAGACCCTCCTCAACAGAGGCCCGGAGATGGTTGATTTCCCCGATAGGCCATGCCCAGGTCAGTATGGCGGAGTCTCTATCCACCGTTTACAGTGTCTCGAGAGTATGGGTTATATAATCAGGGGTTGTCTCCTGACTGCCTAGAGCTCCCGAAACCGTTGACATTGGTTATGAACAGCCGATACTGACTTAGGATTCCTAAAATAGCTGGAATTTTTGCAGTGCACCATTTCCCAGCGTGAGTAAACCGTCTATGCCACATGGCATAACAAACACTGCTGATGAAACTTTAGCTGCTGGGATGGAAAGAACCTTGACAGTCCCGACCACCAATCCCACATGTACAACACAATCACGAATGACGGTTTCATTAACGCTCCACCATGCCCAGCCTCTCACCCCGTTCGCATGCCTCAGCTGACATACGAGACCGTCTGGGATACAACCAAGTTCAATAGCATGTGGCCATCAGGAACTCCCAACCCGTTCGTCTGGAGCTTCCACGGAACATCAGGCTACGGCACCCACGCAGACTACATGTTCGGGTGGCAAGGTGACTCCCTCCAGCGCGCTATGAATAAATCAGAGTGCTTCTATGATGGCTGCGGTTCCATTAAGAAGCAGACCATGGCTGTTGCGAATACGTGCACTATCAAGGATATGGTCGGTGAGGAGACTGACGGATGTAGGTTCTCAACCTTCGGAACGTTACTTATTTGACACTAATATATCGTAGGGCTCTCTTCGCTTCCTGGTATGGCGATGTAAGAGGGACGTATTGAGGATTTAATAGTGGATATGATGGCAACTCGCTAACGCGCTTTCGGTCGTTTATTTGATGTATCTGCAGTATTCAACTTATTCTACTTCATGTCTTATGGTGTTAGTAATGCCCGATCTTGTCCCAGAGTGTTGAACTACTTTGTGAGCTCAATGGTGTCGATTATATATTAACGCATCTACATACTACGAGTGCAAAGATAAGGAGATTTTGTTTCCCTCTGCCTTACCTCGAGTATCAATAACCACGAACCGAAGGAACAGTGGGTTGTTTCGTTCTATAAGAACAAGGTTCTATATTTCTCTCTTACCATGTCATAGAGGATATACTTATATAATATGGCAAATCAGTTCTGTCTGCAGAAATGCCTCGGTATTAATCAGGGTTTGAGAAAAAGACGCTTTTAGCTGCTGTTATAAGGAATCTACTACGACAGTGTGCTAGGCTTTAATGCTCGAGGGGAGAGCATTAAAGGAAACAAAGTTAATGAACTGTCCGCCTAATAAATAAAATATATGTTGGGAAAAGATCTAGTTAGCAGATTAACAAGTCGTAAACATTTTTTTAGTAAGCACATATAACCGTTAAAAGTGCTGAAGAGGGGTTTTGGATCACTTAGAAGAGCCGGTTGCAGTCGGCGAGATTTGCATTCGGAGTAGCATGCCCCCATGAAAGAAAAGTCAATATTTCTTTACCTCTCGGCTTTGACTCGGAGATCTGAGAACGTTATGGCGGAGAACGAACAAAGAAACCCCGGGCCTACAACCCGAACGCAGAAGTCTTACCATAAACCTTTGTATGAACCAAGTCATCAAAATTCTCTCTACACAACACAGGTTTCGTACGTTGAGCAGCCTCGTCGCCGTCGGTTCACACAATTTATGCCATATCTTTTAATGAGCCGCTTTTCCTAGCTCTGATCGACCATGGCGACAACGCAAGAGGGCTTCGATACTCAGGGGGTCGCCTCCAAGATAGCTACGGCGGTAAATAAGGCGTTAGCACGCGGAGAGGATGTTACACTCCCTCAAAATATTATGGATATCCTCACCAAACTGGTCGAGGGTGAGTTAAAGCCATACGATAAAGAGCGTTCTCGACTGGAATTGTTATATGACAGAAGCAAACTAGAATACGAATCATTCAAAAAATCGACAGAGAGGCAGATCAATGATTATGAGGAAAAGATCGAGAATGAAAAGGAGAAGACACAGCAGGAAATTGAGAGAGCCACTCAAGGCTTCAGGAAGGAGCGCGATGCCGTCAGTAAGGCAGCCGACTTAGCTCAAGAGGGGATAGAAAAAGAAAGAGCTATATTAGAACAAAAGAAGAAAGAGGCAAAAGCAGAAATAGAAAAGTACAAGAAGGAAACTCAAAAGGCGCAAGAAGATCAGGAAGCGGCTGAAAATGCCTGGCAAGAAGAACGAGACACCGTCAAGCGTCTTCAAGAGGAGGTCCAGAAATTGGAGAGTGCTAAGAAAGAAAGTCAAGCGGAATGCAAGAGCTGGGAGAATGAAGCCAGAAAGACCGCCATTTTGAGAGAGGAAGCTATGAGTAGGCTTGCGGCTTGCCAAGAAGAGGCGGGGCCAATTAAGCAAAAGAATCGAGAACTTCAGAATGAAGTAGACAGATTACAAACGGAAGTAAATCGCGCAGAGCAGACAATAACAAAGCAAACAAAGATAATCGGAGAATATAATATCAAAGTTGGGGACCTCAGCGAGGAACTCGCCAAATATAAACCGAGTACGCCTATGGGATCGACCACCTCAGGGTCACCGGTCAAGGGGGGACTCGCAGACCAAATTGGAGATGGAGATTTAGAATCTACAACCCCAACATCCACGACATCCGCGAAATCCCAGGTATCAGTGAAATCGGTTGGGACCGTAAAATCTGGAGTTGGTGTATCGCATCCAGTGGAGCTCAACAGAGAAAGGGAGAAAAATCGGCAATTAGAAGCCAAAATAGAATTTGACTACGTACCACGCACAGATCATGAGCAGACAATCACCGAGAAGAACATGGAGCTTGAGGAGATCAAAGCCGAGAGAGATGAAGTGCAGCAAGCTCAAGTAAAGTGTCAGACAGCATTGAAGAAGCTCAGAGATGAACTAGCCAAGAGAGAGAAAGACGACCAGTCAGCTAAGAAGGATGAGATCACGACTAAAGAACTAAAGGCAACAATCAAGGCACTAGAGAACAAGATCGCATCGCTTGAAACGGAGAATACTGCTATCAAGGGCGACAACACGAGGCAAAGAGATCGTATCCAGGATCAGGACAGGCAGCTCAAAGTAGACACAGAGAGAATAGGTAAGCTAGAGCAACGCGAGCGACAGCAACAAACGAAGATATCAGAACTGAAGAGTCAAGTCGCGGCGTTGGACTCCAATAAGGAGAAGGACACAAAGAAGGGCGGTACCAACGCTGATTCTGAGCGCCTTCATGATTGGGAGCAGGAGCGCGAGAAGTTACGGAAGGAGAGCGTGCGCCTTATGGCCGAGAACCAGCGTCTCGAGGCGGAGAACAGGCACCTAGCTGATGCCGACAAAGAGCGCGAGAGGCTGCAAAACGAGGTCACACGTCTTGCGGCTGCCAATAGCGGTTCCGGGGATGCAGACGAACGTCTCAATGATTGCGAGCGCGAGCGCGAGAGACTGCGGAACGAGAACAGGCGTCTCAACGTCCTGATCATGCGACTCCGGGACGACATCAGAACACATGAGGTGGAGCGGCAGGCTCTTCGGGATGCGCTGACAGAGCTGGAGAACGTTATCAACGGCAACGGGCAGCAGGCAGACAGGACGCAGGCGGCGCTTGACGAGCAGATCTCTATCTTCGAGACGGCACAGCAGGACCTCATGCGCAGCATCGAGGCCATGAGCGCGAGAGCTGTCTCGCAGGGTCGGACAGGAGCCGAGACAAGCCGCTCCCTCAATCGGGCCCGTCGCGAGATCGAGAGATTCGAGGCCCTAGTGGAGACGTTGACTGTCGAGCGCGATCTACTACAGGACGAGGTGCGACTGTGTGTCGAGGCTCAACAGCGGGGGAGACAACGTGCGCGTGAGAACGCAGCGGCCGGCGGAGGTGCTGGGGACGATGGGGATGGCGAGCCCGGTCCTGGTACACAACCCGGCTCACCAAGTTTCCTTGCTGGCTCATACGCCCTTTTCCTGGCAACAATTCAGCATAGCTGGGTCTGGGGCTCCTTATTGGCTGTGCTGGTCATGATGCTGGCGGTCATTATCGCCGAGGGTCGACTATACGCCGAGTGGAAGGCTGCTAATGCACACACTCGGGCCTTATATATGACCGTGGACTCGCGGCCGACTGTATGTCTGGGTGCACCATATATGGACTATTTCTGGCATACCGCTGGATTTGCGTTGACGGGCCGTTGGAAATTTCGCTGATGCATGAATATATGGATGTAGATGTATGGTGGTATACAGCACCTATCGATACTGGGTATTAGATAGGTCTCTATCTTCTGGACAGTGCGTGTAGCGAGTCGGAGAGTGCGTACCTACCCGGGACGGGCGGGTCCGGTCCGGTCCGGCGATTCAGACCCAGAGGCACGTTATGTACCATTGCATTATATAAATTACGGTGGTGTACGTAGTAAGTAGGCTGTAGGAGAGAATGAGCGGCAATGAGCGGCAACACAAATGCTCTACATGAATACGAAGTATTCCATAGCAGCTTTCGGACCGGCAAATACTCGGCATGTGTACATTCATTGATCGGAAATTAGCAATTAGTAATTCCGCGGGTATGAGGTACGACTTATTAGTTATAGTGAAAAGACGTTACCTGTTAGGCAGACTTACACTTACTGCAACCCATATACTAGAGGTAGTGTGGTATTATTTGAATTTCATCAGCTACATCTGTAATCCATAATTTGTATGCTATCAGAATTAGGTACCAGCGATCTCGGCTAGGAGGTTCAGGGTGTATAGATCTTTAGTTTGTCGTCCTTCATCTACTGTTCCCTGTTTAGACAAACTCCTTAAATATTTGATATTCAGATCGCAAATTAATAGCATGAAGTGTCTAAAACCTGAAGACGATGCCCACATTCCAAATAACGCCGCACTGCATAGCATCTTTTACTGCGTAGTGTCGCGTGCGAGCTGATCTATCGAGCTTAGTGGAGGCGATAGAACTAGTGTATGTCGTGTACACTATTGCACTGTATATACACACTTATTTGCACATTGTGATCTCCAATTCCCCGCTATAGGTAGGTTGGTATAAGTATACAGGTTTATCTGTACCTCTACGTATCACTACTACCTAGAGTCCTAGACATGTAGGATACTAACTCATACATTACCTGGGTATTGGGAATAACGCAGTAGGTCGGATTAGAGTATAGACACAGACAGATATCACTAATCAACTCTAAAAACAATAGTACATACAGTACATGGTATACGTGGACATTGGTGTCCCTCATTATACAGTACAAAACCCACTGTACGCAGTACTTTGTGTATTCTTGGCAAACCGTTATCTTTGTTATTTTTGGCTCCTCGACCCTCCGTGCTGCGGCAGCGTAGTGTACCTAGGTATGTACCTAGGTAGCTACCTATATGTAGTATTATACTACGTGTACGCATAGATGCTACCTACTGCGTATACGTAGTGAGCCCGTTTCATCCCCTGCGGATACTACGCTGTATGTAGTATACCTAAATAGAATGTCAAGGACAGAAAGAAGGAGTACGTACCTGATGTGAGACAGATTCTCGGTCTACATGTACAAGCTTGGCGTTGCATGAGACCGTCATCAAGCCTTCAACCTTACAATTAGAGACGAATCGGGCTCTTTAGCGTAACGAATGTCTACACGTATCTCTGCATCGTACACGGTACGTACCCCAGCTCGTCATGTACTAGCGATATTGCATGATGTCATGAAACAAGCTATCCAGTCCACGCGCGTACAGAGTATTACCTTGTTGAGTAATAAGCTGCCCAGTGCTGTGACGCATTAGGTATACGAGCCGTCCAGCTACAATACATATGTACCTCGGTAGGTACACTAAGTACATACTACACAGTACCAACGAGTTTAATAATATCTCCAAAAGGACCAACATCAATTCATGACAAGCTGTATAGTATACACTACACTAGTCTACACTTCCAGTCGGCATGGAGATAACGCGGCAAGATTGTTACCATGTAATTTAGCGGCCCTGTTCAGCCCTGGCAGACATTCCAAATTTTGACAAATTTCACTTCATTTAAAATGCTGTTGTACGCATATTAACCCGTTTAAATACCGAATTTTTTTTTTAATCTTTAATTCCTAAAATAAATTTTTTTTTTTAAATAAATAAATAGGGGCAAAAAAAAAAAAAAAAAAAAAAAAAAAGACAAAGACAAAGACGGTAATTAGGGGTGGTGTCTATACACATCACTGTTAACAATGTCGAGAGGCGCCGCATTGGCGCCAAGGCAGTTCACTGTCACCAAGAAACCATTCTTAAGCTCCCCCTGCCCCCTTCCCCAACTCCTCTATCATCCATCCCTCTTCCGAGAAATAATAATACCCAGAAGACCTCTCTTCACCCCTGCGTCGAAGCCGCCGAGAGTCAACGCTTCCACTTCCACTTCTACTCCTCCAGCCCTCCCCCAAATTCAGCGACGCACCGTCACCATGTCTGACAAGCTCATCCCGAAGAACCCTTCATCGGTTCAGGTGATCCGCAATGTCACCCCCAATGTCGTTACTGTTTCCGTGCCTTTCTTGCGATTCGAGAAGATCCCAATTGGTGGCCGTGCTACTATCAGTATGTGATCCACCTACCTACTGCGCTTAGTGTTCACATCGTTGGCTAACAAGCAACGCGATAGTTAAGCTGACCTCCGGTGCCATCGCCGTCTTCTCTCCTGTCGCCTTGACAGACGAGGTTAAGGCCAAGATCACCGAGTTGGGTGGCAACGTCAGTTACCTCATTGCTGGCGATCTCGAACATCACATCTTCTTGACCCAATGGAAGACCGAATACCCTGCTGCCAAGTTGATAGGTCCTAAGGGTCTTCCCGAGAGACGTAAGGCGATTACAAACGATCCCATGATCGGCAAAGAGGAATTCGACTTCCTTTACGATGAGAAGAATGCTCACTCCGCCGCCATCAGCGACGAGTTTGCTGCCGACTTCGAGGTCGAGTTGGTGAACGCCCACCCGAACAAAGAAATCGTCCTCTTCTATAAGCCGGAGAAGGTCCTGATCGAAGCAGACTTGATGTTCAACCTTCCTCCCACCGAGCAGTATTCCAAGGCGCCCGAGGCCGAGAAGAAGGGAGGCGGTCTTCTCAAGAAGATCTTCTACGCCCTCAACACCACCGTCGGACCTGCCAAGGGTCACAAGCGTCTCTTATGGTACGCCATCAGCAACGGTGCTAAGGACCGCGCCGGCTTCAACGAGAGTGTAAAGCGCATTTATGCCTGGGAATGGACTACTCTGATCCCTTGCCACGGTGACACCATCGAGGGTACCGGCAAGGAGACCTTTGGCAAGATCTTCGACTGGCATCTCAATGGCAAGAAATAAACGATCCTGCCATACACCATGAGAACGAAAATGCACAAATCAGCCCTAGCGTCGTTCATTGAAATGCCGAAGATAAGGCTTCTCCTTGACTCTTTTACTAAGCAAAATTATTTCGATACCCCTCTATGATACCAATGGATGTAATTTGAAGAAAGTTGAAAAGGACGGATGGATTGATGAGATGGGTGGGGGGAAGGCTGGAGTTGTACGAATTAGCCTTGACTACATGGTTGCATGATACCAATTACATAGACTTTTTCTTCGCGTCGAAAACATCCGATGCTCTTGCGCTAATGTCTCGTAATTACGCTACGCCCTGTGTCGGTCAAAGGGAGGTCTCAGATGCACAAGAAGTGGCCTGTTCAATATATCGTCCTCTTCCGGGGGGTCAGAATACCATCAGATGCCGGATCACAGGTAGAAGATGATAGGATTATGCGTAAGTACGTCATTATAACTGTATTGTTCCTGCAATAGCAAGAGTGGATCTATCGTCTGATGTAAGGATTCAGCCACGTACATTTAATATGCAGGTTTACTAAGCCTAGGTATCTACGTTCTAACTCCTCACATCGAACCGCCTCAGCCACTCGGCCTCAATCAACTGCTGATTTCCAAACAGAATAGCTGTTACAAAGTGCTGTGTATTCTTGTCGTGAACTGGCCATGTATATTCTCGGTCTAGATCCTTCGAAATCATATCCGCCTACTGTATAACAATATGATATTCCACTTCCCTAACCCGTCCCCGTAATTATACGAACCTCGCTCTTCCCATTGTTTTCAAATATCCACCATTTAGGACAATTTTGTTCCCGGTATGTCACGAGTCCGCTCTTACATAATCTCAAGGTAGAGGACTTCAATCTCGGCCATAACCGTCATTCTCGCCCGAGAATGCGTAATAGATGAATCATTATCCTGCCTGATCAGAGCCCCGGCGAGAAGACCCGTTATCATCACCATTGCCAGTTCCACTCTCCACCGCACAATCCTGACTCATGCTACTACCTATCCTTACTAGTCCGGTATCGGCAAGACCTTTCGTTGCTGATCACGTTGTTGATGTGGTATTTCGGGGGACGATGGAAGTGAAGCTCGTCTACTACAGACGAACCTTCGTTCATGACCTTTTCTCATCGTGAGTCGTATTATCTTAGAACTTCGCTGTAAGAGAATAGCTAGTGTCCGGTCATATCGCTGCGGCGCTAGAAGTACTTCCATAGGCTGGTGAGACAGACGTGTGCGTATGAAAACGATGTGGAATAAAAGCGATTGTAAAGCGAGAGCAAGGAGAGGGAAGTGTAAAACCGTACCAGACATAATTTACACCGGTCTCCGAATCTCGTTACTTTGTTTTGACAGTGAACGGCACCCTGTTCCCGATGTTAGTCTATTTATTCAATCGCTTCTCGTAATGGCCGTCATAGAGATGATATGAAAGCACAATAGTAAACCCTCCTCATACATGAATGTCTCAGCCCCACCCCCAGAAAAGACAGTTTTGACGGAAGACAGGAGACAGGAGACAGAAGAAAGATAGATAATAGATCACTCACGTAAAAGTTGGCACAGTAGCAAAACATTCCGTCGTGAATTCTCAAGATGTCACTCCGCAGCATTTACCTGTGGTATTCTTTGAAGAGGCTCACAGCACATAGTTCGTTAACTCGCCTCCCGATATATATAGATTCCGTCGAGTCTGGGTAGAGAAGGTGGCGAGGAGATTGGTGGTCTCGATTTCAAACAGAACAATGACTGATTAGAGATGGACATTTATTTTCATACTACGAAGGAGATTTATACGAATTCTTCATAGAATAAATGATTACTCATGAAGGAAAGAGGAGGTGAGTTATATGAAAATATTGTCATCGGCTCGCTCCATCAGGGTGTAAGTCGGCGATACACATCAACTAGTTTGGCAGATAGGTACGTAATGAATGGACCTTGACGATGTACTAAGTGCATATGAATATCTTGTCTAGTGAACCAGCGATAGAGGAGACAAATGATGTCAATATAGATTAAACTACCCAATAATCAAGCATGATAGTAATGGTATGAGGAGCCCATTACATAGGAAAACTTATCGAGAAACACCAAAGCCGTACTTACCTGTTCTATATATCCAGCTTTACTATTTATATTCCTTGTCGTAATCAGAGTGTACCTCGGCATCATCTTCCCAAAATCCTAGCTACGTAGCCGCCCCCCTTCTTCCTGTCCGGTGTAAGAACTAGGGAACAGAAGCGCTTTTCTATGCTGTTCACCTATCTCTATTCAAGCAAGACAATCCCAGACTGGTCCCGATAATTGAAGTTCATCTCTTCATCAACGGGGCGGAACTCTAAATAGGACTAGGATCCCTAGTCAGGTATAAGCTTGCCGACCTTTAAAAGCATGGCAATAACAAAAAATCGACTCATATCTCCCATGAGTCTTCTATGTCGACTTAGGCACTCTTGACTCCTTCAGTATACGTAGGCCACGGTTCGATGCACTTCATATCTTTGGCAACGACCGCTAGAATTGCCTCGGGCAATGATCAATGTAGATTGCAGAACGCATCATGTCAACGCAACATGCACGCCACTGCTTGATAATTGATAATCACATTTAATCATCGGCACCCGAGTCATAGCCATAATGTACACATGCACAGTAGAGTTTTCCAATGCAGATTTAATCTCATCTCTTGGGTATAGACTAGTAGACCCTGTACTTGTCTATTATTCTCCTACCCATAGAATGTTAATGGGATATGAGGATGCATAGCCACCGAGAAAAGAAGAGAAGAAATGACAAGGGAAGCAGGTTGCTGGTCCGGCTCTCCGTAGTCTATAGATTTTGTGTAAGATGGACTGATTGTTGAAGAGTGCTGAAGGTGGTGTCCATAAGCCGACGTTGACCAGTTAGTTATTTACTCAGCTACCCAAGTGGTGATTGAACTCGAGCAACAACTCTCCTTATCACTAGTCATTTTCCTCAGCTCTACTCATGTACACATGCCTTGCCACACGGGAAATCATCAACAACCTCCGAAATAAGCATAGAATAACAACAACTTGATCATTCTTGGTAGGATTAGTGACAGCGCTAATAAGGTTCAACCCTATTATACTACTCACGTAACATCAGGCAGAAATTAGGTAAGCTTCACTCCATCTTGCCACGTACCTAGATTTGCCGCAAACCTTCAGGTTTTCATATGATAGAGATGATGATTCTGTACCTAACCATACCCACTTCTTCATTTGGGGCTGCCTTAACTGAACTCTAATTTAAGCTCCGCACCGTACCTACGTTCGGCGGCGGTGACCCGGAGCTTCTGTCCCTACGTAGAGACAGATAGACAGCATGAACCCTGTATTCAGTTGATATCCAAGAAATCATGTTAACAAGTACGCGGGGTGAAGAAATCAGGTAGAACAGGACAGACAGATGTACAGACTCAGGCAGCCAGTCACCTATTATTAAATTGCTGTTTACAACGCTCTCAGGGTTCTCTTGATTACGATAGCAGTTCATACAAAGTCTAGACAAATCCCGTCCCCTCCGTTTCCTTTCCTCCTGTACCTTCCTCCTGTACCTTCCTCCCTTTCTTCTTGCTCGTGTTCTTCCACATCTGCTTTTCTTCACACAGCCAGCTGCGGGATCGACTTAACCTGACCGCCCTTATCTCGACGTCGCCGTCTGAATGGTACACTTCTCTGGAATACTGCCGTTTCCGTTTCGAGTGGTTTAGGCCCTTACTAAATCAAGGCCTAGGCGAGGAATTTACCCATCTGGGAACCTTAGGTCTTTCAAGTGCCAAACCATGTGCACTCGCTATCAAAGACGATAAAATTCTTGCAAAAAAAAAAGATTAATCGTGCTCGAAATGCAACTGTTAGAATGAGAAGTCTATGCCAGCAAGATTGACAACCAAGAAGTGCGCTTGCCATGCTGTTGAGATGGTATGATTATCCAGTATTCCTGGTCTTACAAGATATCGATTCAGAGCCAAGAGCCTCAGACTTATGGCCAATGCGTGAGCATTAATATACTAGCCCGAAGACTACCCCTGCGATTCAACCGGAAATATAAGGCTGGTTTATTCACTGTAGAGTTGGCATCTCGGATTTTCGGTTGCTCTTCCAGAAATCGATGGCAGCAACCACATCGTGGCCAACTTCATCTTCATATGCAAATAATATCTGAATAAATTAGTATCCGGAAGAAATGTGCGCGCACGTGTGTGTGGGTAGTCGTCTTACCTCGTGTGTGCTACTGTGTAGCATCCTAATGTTCTTGTGAGGAACAATATGTATAGCCCCGTTCTCAATGTTCCTTAGCTCAATGAAATTTGGCTCAAAGGCTAAGATCCAAGGATAGGACAAAGCAAAAGACTGTGGTGTTCCCTCCCAATCAATTCTCCATTCTGGTCTCGCCCTCCAGCCGTTTCGATTGACGAAAAAGGAAAAGTCGGTGTAGTTCAACAGGAATTCCCCATTCAGACGTTCAATATGAATCGGCTTAGTACCTTCCTTTCTCGCAACAAAGTCTAGGGATGTATCGGCTTGGTCGAGGAGTGACTGTGTTTCTAGCGTTTCAAGCGAGACTACCTCGAAGCCTCTCGCACAGGCTACACAAAGCTTGCTCTTGAGGAAGTGGATGGATGAGGCCTCCGTGGGAATGTAGAACTCTTTGAACGCCTTAAGTTCATCCTGTCCCGTATTGAACATCTTGCCGAGTCCCTTCTGTTTCTTGCCCTTGCTCATAGAGTCATTGGGCTCGTAAACCTTGATCGTGGTTGACAGTGCACTTGGTTTCGCGCAACACACCAAATGTCGTCCTAAACAGATACCTGTCGTAAAGAAGTTACAGTTGCTCTGGATCTTCTTTGGACGTTTTGCTAATGTTGGTTCATTCGGATCTAATGCTGCAAGAGGGTAAGATAGAAGTGATTTGTTAGACAGAACTAGTAGGAGACCGTATTCTTCTAGAACGTCCACTTGAGTAACGTGTTGCGCCTCGATAACACGTCTAGGTTGACTCTCCTTAGCTTTCCGATCGGAGACGTAGATGCCGTGATCAGTCCCATATATCAATTTACGGCCACCATCTGGTTGAGTCAGCGTATAACCATGTTAATCGAATACATGCTGTTGCTTACCGTAGGGTGTGACGGAGTTTACAAGATTGCCGGCTTGAAAGAAGTTTTGACATAGGATGTTGACGTTGAAGAAATCAGCTCGTGCTCGGAGCCGCTGTTGAGCTGCATCAATGAATTCGAGCCATTTCTGCCGAGCGGATTGATTCGAAGCGTACAATACTTGTTCGTAGTAATTTCTGCCAAGATGACGGAAAGTAATGGGCCAGCCTTCTGATGTCTTCTTGTCTGTGTTACCTCCACGGAATGGCAAATTCGACGAGGCTCGTTTTACGCCAGACTGAGGGATGACATCTTCCATCTCTTTAATAGACAGTAGTTCTAATGGTATAGGCTAATGGAATTTTATGATTAGTGCTAGATTCGGAGAAATAGTGATGTCAGAACTTGCCCTTCGATAAGTCTTCACTTCCTCCGTCTTGCCTTGTTGTTTGATCCTTACAAGCAAAACGGCGTGGTCGAATAAAAAGGCTGTTATATCGGTAGGATCTGTCGGCCCTTTCTTGAATTGCGTCTTGAAAACCAATTCGCGCCCATCTTCCGTTAGTTTCAAGTCGACTTTATCGGCAGGACGGAATTTGAGTTGCTCATGTAGACGACGCAGGTTAAATCGGTTCTCAGCTTTGCCAGACTCGGCATTGACCCGACTCAGAAGATCCCTGATCATCACCAAGACCTTCGGAATATCTTCCTTGTCTGGATTTCCATCCTCGGTATACTTCAATACATTTTCCAATAGCAGAGGGTAACGAGCTAATCTGGTAGTAGGCTTTGTCAGATAACCATTCAGTTCCAGTTTTCTTGATTCCTTCCTCCGCTCAATCTCATCGACAAATTTTGAGAAGTACGGATTGTTGGATCGTTCGTTCTCAAACTCAAATTTGGCTTCCAGCTGCTTAGAACCATATAGAATGAATGGTTCAAACTGAGGCGCAATTTCGAGAAAAATGTCACCAAGGTTCTTCACAATCGGATGCCTTTGTTGTCGTTCTGTCAACGCCCTGGCAAACCGAGAACTCACGGAGTGAATGCTTGGATGGTCGATGACGTTGCTGAAAATAAGTTGAACGACACGCTCTCTTCTTGCCGCGGGTATAGGCGATCCCTTTGATCGTAGAGGTAGAATCCAGAAGTCTCGTAAATATTCTAAATCTTTGACGAAATCCCTTTCAGTATAACATATTTCAGAGATGACTTCCTGCCGTTTCTTTTCCCTGTCGCTAACACTTTCGGCAATCTCCTTGGGGACGGTATTGATCCAAAGCTTCTGCTCATCAGTCTGGTCGGCGTCGTCGTTGAGGACAGCATCTTGATCCTTCTTCAAGCCGACTTGTGGCTTAAGATTGAGACGGGAGACTTGTTCTAATCTCCGTGGGCAGGCGATAGAGTAACACAACTGATCTCTCGTGCAGGTGGGTGAATAGCATTCGGAGAGTAAGACAAATACGCCGTTGACAGTTGGTTTGTCTTCTGGCTCGTCCATGAGGGTTTCCCTAAACTGGTACATCTCCGAGGCCGAGTCTCGTAACCTATGTTCGTATGTGACGTCGTGGAAAAACTTTTGCGCATCAAGCGCTCGACCTAATAACAGGGCTAAGTTTCTGTCTGTGGTCCTAATAATGTATGAGAGCACATCCACGGCTTCCGAGCCGCTAAAGGCATTCTTGTACGTCAGTTCGTTCTTGGTACGTTCCCCAACTATTATCTTCTGGCGGAAACATTCGGCGACCCGAGATAGCAGGGCGGGATAAACGATGGGAGATCGAATCTTCGCGGTCGGAGGCCGTTCGCCCTCGAGAGACTTGGTATTCGAAGACCGATGAACAAGTTGCTGTCGAGCTTGCTCTGAAGTTTCGGGTACAATGGTGCTAGCCATAGACATAGTGCGGCTATGGTCATTGACAGTAGTAGACGAGGCCATGCTCATCGTCCTCGTAGCGGAACCCGGAGCATGGGAATACCCATTATACCCGTTCATATGGGGGTTTGTGTTCATGGATGGCATCTCGTTCGATGGCGCCCTCATTCGGTTTGGAATGACACGACCGCTCATTGTTTGATGCGCATCGCGCTCCGGAGGATATCCAGTCATGGACATGGATCTGTCATCGTGGCGTTCGGGTACAACTCGACCTTGAGCAGTGGTTCGCGACATAGGGTTGGGGATTTGGTTCGAGGGATGTCGAAACTGTTGAGGTGTCTGATATGAATTCGGCGGAGGTTGATACATGGGTTGGCGTGGAGTGGTTGCAAGAGACTGTGAGCGGTATGGGTCATCTCGAAGAGCAGGTCCTGGCCCCGGACCACCCTGATAATACCTGGGAGGCGCTGGATTTCGTGGGAGATAGTGTTGTTGCGGAGGCGGCCCTCTCGAATCGTACCGAGCCGAACCCTGGGGTGGAGGGCCAGGATATGGTCTCGGGCCTGGTCCTGGTTGTTGTCGCGCATATGGATCTCCTCGCATGGGTGGAGGAGGATATCCCCCTGACGGATTCCTTTGACTTTGGTAGTACCCATTAGCCATACTCGCATCCATGGTTCGAGTTCGATGAGATGCAACTTCTTCATAGCCACCGGCACGTTGGGGGCGGGGAGGTGCTCGTTGTTGCATGTCGGATGGAGGGCCATTGGATATGGAAGACATTGTGTGTGTTCTTTCGCTCTGCGGCATCATGTTATTCGAGGGTGAGGCGGATCCAGTCCCTGTACGACCGGGAGGGGGTTGAGCCCCGAATATGCTGGAGAAAGCGGCATCTCGTTGGTTGCCAGATGGTGGACCGTATCGACGTTGATCGTACTGGTAATCAGCCATGTTGCTGTCCTATGGAGTGGTCGGTAGTTAGCTAGATAGCCTCAGCATGGCCGCAACGGAGAGCAACAGATGCTCTATGAGGCTGACAGCAGAACAAAACGTTACACTACACGAAACAAGAAACGCCATCCGTGGCTTAAATTCCAAACCGGATTGAACCGGGCAAGAGGCAGAGGCAGATCAGATGATTGCTGCACTATCCTCTAAGATGGCCGGTTGGCGGTTTGGAAAACGGATAAGAATGTCCGACTCACTGGTGCGAAGCCTGGGCGGCCGCAAGCCTAGACCAAGGCTGACGGCTCTCGTCTTTGGAAAGGAGAGTGAGGTAGAACGCAGAATCAGTCGATATGGCCACGATAGGTGATTGTTGTCGAAGCGCACGATACAGGATGTGTTCGTCGTTGGCGTTATTGCTCTCTTCAAACTACCACCAATTCCTGCTCGAGGGCGTAGTGGGAAGACAGACTGTAGGAATGAATGGCTTGTCCCCTCCCGGAATAGCCGACGGAGCTAGGTGTTGCTCACGAGATCGCGAGGAGACGTTGATTCGATTCCTACTTTGTAAGGAGGAGGCAGATGCGGACGGTGGAGATAGGCTTTTTGGTTGGCGTGCCTCAGTCGGTTAGGTTAGGTACTTAACCTTAGGTAGGTTGTAAATAACATGGAGCGGGTTTGGTAGTGGCACCTCCGGCCTTCAGGCTGATAGATGGTTGAGATGGGACTAGCGTCGCCATAGTTTTTAAAGAAACGGTCGGGAAGCGTCATCTAGCGTCGAGGTTCTCTGGGTGTACCTTTCCGATTAAAGCCGAGACTAGCCTAAATGCTAGATGATTGGTTTATTTTATGTGCAATTTCTAGCGACTGCTTTTAGTGGTCTTTAGCGCTCTGACTGTAGATTTAACCTGTATCTGCATCCCCTCTCCCCAGCTTTAAGCCTTCCATCTATCGACAGATAAGTAAGTACAGATAAGTACGTATTTATATGTATGTAGATCGCATGCAAACTTGACGATATAGCACGTTCTCTTTCTACTTATAAGTAGCAGAGAAGAATTAATTAGTACCTAGCATACAATCCCGACATGTAGGAACTTAGAGGAAGAGAAAAAAAAGAAGGAAAAGGTGCTGTCTCCTGCCTATTCGGGTATTCGGAGTTATTTATACAATGTACGTACGAATTACTGACTGGGTTATGTATTCGGTTTTCGAATGTAAACTTGTTGTTTCATGAATCTGCAGCTCTTGGGTTCTGGAATACACAACATTGGGCCATCCCCGGTCTTCACACCTCACAGCCCGCTTTCATCTGTGGAAATATATATCTGCGTATCGTGAATGATCCCATGGCTTGGTCATAGTGATAATCCTACGACAACAATGGGGCTCTAGTGTTGGTAGATAGAGTACTGCGTATACATACTTACCTAGGTATGTATAGCTACCTACCTAGGTAATCTACCGTACCTACCGTCTCACCCTTGACGCAAAGTGGAGTTCTGCATTAGGTTTAAGGGGTTGGGTTGTGTCTCTGCAAAATCTTTAGATGAATGACTGACTGGAGCAAAGTCTATGTACTTAGGTAACTAAGGCGGTTCTTGAGGAAAGTACATGTAGTAGGTATCCCGGCTTCAATGTTGGTAGGTGCACCATGTACCTATGTAGTATTCGAGCTTCATTTGTCATGTACAGGTCTCCGCTACATACGTGATAGACATGATAGATGATAGATGAGCCGCTACATGCTAAGAAAGATTGCAAAGGGCATGCATCATGCATATCTGCTTATGTAACCATTGATGTCACGTGAGTTCGTTCTCCAAGGTACTTCCCTAACTGCACGGTAGCTCCTCATGACCCCTGCAAGGCAGTCGTCAAGTTTCGAACATCCCAATCCATCATCTACAAGTGGACGAGGATTCAACAAGTCTGAACGATACCGACCAATACCGACCAATACCGACCCATACTTAACGAGGACGTTCCGTACCACCTACTCCCGATCGACCGTTTATCTAGTTACCTCTATCCCCTTCAATTCATTGCACACCGACAAAGATGGAGTCGGAGCTCGCGCCTAAGTTCGCGCCTTTCATAGGCATGGTAATACTGTCCCTCTCGACCTGCATGCTGTCGCCTCATCTACACAGACGAGTTATCTTAAGCTAGGTGCTGACAGTATGGTTTGTAGGGCGGTATCGCAGCCGCTATGATATTCGGCAGTATGGACTCCCTTCCACCTTTTACCCCAGCATATCAGAGTTTCGCGATGTCGTCACGTCTTTACGAGATTGACGAATGGATATACTAAGATGATCACATAGGTGTCGGAGCCGCATACGGAACAGCGAAGTCTGGAATAGGAATTGCAGGCGTGGGAACATTTCGACCGGATCTGATTATGAAGGTTCGTCAGCTTCAAATGCGTGGACATTGGAATACGGTATCAACATCCGACTCGAGTGCTAATCATGTCCGGACTTGATGGGTTATAGTGTCTGATTCCCGTCGTCATGTCCGGCATCATCGCCGTCTATTCGCTCGTCATTGCTGTCCTGATCGCTGAAGACATGCGACCTCCGAATAGAAATGAAGGAAGCGCATACAGCTTGTTCAAGTACGTCACTAACCCCCCTCGAACTTTCTCTCAGACAACCTTTTCCCAGTTATCTACAATACTGTAGCTGTATTATTCCGTTCCCATTTCCTGAAGGTAATCGAGAAAGAACTAATACGTGTGGTAATGATAGTGGCTTTATGCATCTTGGCTGCGGTATCGCGGTTGGTATGACTGGTCTTGCGGCTGGATACTGTATCGGCGTCGTAGGTGACAAGGGTGTGCGAGCGTACATGGAACAGTCGAGGGTATTTGTTGGCATGGTACTGATTCTAATTTTCGGCGAAGTATTGGGTCTCTATGGGTATGGTACCACCTTGTCGATAACCGTTACACCTCTTCACCCTTTGGTCTTACTAACGTTCACTTTTCAGTCTGATCGTCGCGCTTATCCTAAACACGAAGAGCAGAGGTTGAGCCTACTACTACTCATCACATGACGTACACGATAACATCACATCTGATCTCCACCCCTCAATGTTCATATAAGAGAGAAGGACAGGAGGGAGGCATGTAAACCGGGTCAAATCAATCAAGATTCGGTGGACAATGGGGAAAGGAAGTGTAATTAGTAGCTGCTCCTGCATTTTTGACGGCGTTATATGGGGTACACTGTACAACTTTGAGGTAACGATTAGGCTGCTGATGACGAAAAGTCGATATTTCCCAACTCGCCTTGTCACAAGCGCTCAATGTCCCAACACAACTATCTGACATTGTCTCTTTTAAATTCCCAACCCCGGTTTGGCCAGTAACAATATAATTTAATAGATTTTGTCTATTCTTATGCTACCTACGTTGTGAAACAGGCAATGGAAACTATGAAATCTGAATACATCTCTCCTCAATAGCTTCTCCAAATCCCTAGCGTCATCTGCTTATCTCATCTCCCGTAAAACGTCATCTCATGAAAAAAGCCTTCCATATGCCCATTCTATATGATTTCCCCCAGATGATGAAGTTAAAATAGAACGCCCGATAAGGTAGAGAACCACCCAATGCTACAACGGAAACAAAAATGAATGAAACGATGATGCGGGTGGAAAAGAAGGAAAGAGTTCGAGTTTGGGGAAGATGCAAAGTGTACTGCCAACTTGATTTTACTGCACATAGATCAATTCCTAGAATAGTTGATTGAGGGCGGGCAATGAAGTGTTTCTCATCACATGCTAAGCTTCATCGACCGAAGCGACGCGTGAATATCCGACGGTTAATCCCGCGGTCGATGCTAGCACGGAAGACGTTCCAGTTACGCTCACGCTCTTCCATGTTTCTCATCTGGGCTACGGAAGTGAGCTATTAGCAAACTGATTCTAGGATTGAGTGGCGAGAAGTAAGTTTCGAGGCAAAAGAAAAAGAAAAAGGAGCGGGGAAAGTTCGCTAGTCTCAATCTTATACACAAACGGGGGGATATAATTGGAGACGGAAGCGAACGGTGCGGAACAAAGTAGCGTCAAAGACACCAAAGAGGGAGGGCGAGAGGAGGAGATGGACATACCTAACCATATATCCCAGTTTCGGTCTTCGTGGATTAGGACGTCCTCGCCATGTTTACGCGCCAGCCTCTCGTTACGGGCTCGCGCGGCCGCCTCCTCGCCGACAAGATAAGGGTCCTCGAGAGGTCGAACGAGGCTGGCGTCCTCCTCGCTAGCAGCTGCGTTAGCGGCGTTGATGCGGCTCAGAGCTGCGCGCAACGCACCCTCTACGGCGGACGACGGGCTAGCGGATGCCGACGCGGCCGCGACACGCCTGTTCGCCACGCTCTGATAATGCCTTGCCTGGGGATTCCCGCTGCCAATGGACGACCACGGCGCGATGTGGAATTGCGAAAGGGATGGTGTGGAGGACGCCTCGGAACGACGGGGAATTGGAGGTAAACCTGTGCCATGTGCGAAGGTCGACTGTGAGTCAGACATGGGAGGTAGCATAGAGGAGCCCTGCCTCGTCGTGTTGGGGCCTCGTGCTGATGGGGTTGTTGTAGCCGGTGGTGTATATGCAGGAACAGCCTCGTTAGGTGGGAGTGTGTGGTAGGATGGTGCTTCCGAGACTGGTAAGATCGTTAGATAATTTTCGTCTCATAAATCATGGCGGAGGGTGAAAGAGTATCTCACCGTAAGAAGGGGCAGCAGAGCGAATAGAGGCCGTCTCAAAGTCCTCAGCACTCAGCCGTCGAGGGCTCAGGCCATGAAGGACGGCTGTATCGGCAGCCATGGTGAACGATAAATGACCAGTATTCGAGAAAGGAGTCTAAATATTTGGGGGGTCCTGTACGACCCCTCTAGCTAGTTGGTTGAATGGGAGTGTCTTGTACGGGTACAAAGCTCTGCTGGCTCTGCAAAATCACTCAAAGATATTCAAAAGAGCGCAGGTTGTCCCCCGTCAGCTTATACCAGCACAATAACCCCTTCAACCACGCTAGGGGGCAGTGACGAAGATGCAACGAATGTGTTCAAGCCCTGCTGGGCTATCTAACAACGAATGATGCAAGTATGGCTTCAAATCGAATGCTGTTATGTGAACGAGTTGACTACCGCAGACTGTTAACTAGACTAGGCTTGAAGCTTAAATGGCTCTAGATCGGTCACAAGAGGATAAGGTTCACAACGTCGACAATGAACTGAAGGTTGAGGAGGACAGAGATAGAGAGCGGGAGGGAGGTCGAGAGTGACCACGTGAGATTGACAGAAAGGGTAGCGAACAGTATGCTAAGACGATTACAGGGTGTGATTTGTCCCTCGGTGTGTGGTGTGAGGTCTAAGGTGGTGTGGGGGAGCGGGAGCCAAGAGGTATAGGATAGGATGGGATAGAATAGGATAGGATGAGGCAGGATGGGAAATAATCACGGGCACGGGCACAGGATAAACAGGAAGAGGCTCACCATCCGGCCAATGTGAGAATGGAAAGGCTTTTATTTCCAACAAACATGTGTTAGTCTACATACATAAGTAGGTAGGTAGGTACCTACATTTAGTAACGTCGGGACGAGAGAAAGAGAAATAGATATGCCAGAGTACCTACCTAAGGTATAAGTGACGATGTACCGACGCAGTATGGGCCAGACCACCTGCCTAAGTCCCTCCCCCGCCTTGGCGCATTCATACGCAGACCAGTTACAGCGTACATGTAGGTAGAAGTAGGTACCTAGTAGTAAAGAGGGTTGGTTCGGCTGGCTGCAGCCACCGGGATCAGGTTATAGAATAGGCATGTCGGTCTCGACTTATCTACCTACTTAAGTATGTAGGTAGGTAGGTAGGTAGGTAGGTAGGTTACTTGTCTGCATGGAGGTAAGTGACTCGTGAGTGTAGCCTCGCGTGACCATTTATCTCAGTACCATCTGGTCGGGCACTGGTGGATGAATATGAAGCAAGTACCTATACATAGTAAAAATAAACACAGAAACATACCTTATGCGTAAGTATGTAAGTAGGTACGTACACGTGGAGGTACCAAGGTCAATGTGGAGGCCGCGGAGTTATTATCTGAGAGCGGGGTTTTAGGTCCGAACAGCGCACTCATGATAGGTAGCGAGGTAATATGTACAGGACTACAACCACGTACGTACTTGATTAATTCTTCCTCGCTTTTAATTCATGGGTAGTATGAACAGGCTACTTGAGAAGGTGATTAAGTATAGGATTGGTTAATGGCTTAGATAGTATAGAACTGGAGGTTTCACCATGTCGAACAATGTATCTATGTACCCAATCAGTCTGAATGACGCAATCTAACCTGATCAGCATCCATGACCATGTGGAGGTACCTGCATACTCACTATCTAATGAGATGACCAGACACAACTTATTGTCAACTCTCGGATTGTATTCCTTGGTTATTAACTAACCAGGTATTAATGTTTCAAAACTATCCACAATATCTCTGAAATGTGTTACTGAAAAAGAAAAAGACAAAAGCTACGCTTTGGAAGAATGAATCGGGAACAAGTCTTAGTAGCACATCACTAACTTTATACGAGAAACACACCGACAGAGTTCAGTGTAGTATGAGATCTACTCTTACATGTACTGCTCAGCCCCCTTCCATGTATGTTGCCGGCCTTCCGGTTAGTCAAGCACGAAAACTTGGCATCGCTGGAATGGTTCGGTGGGCGGGAAATTACAACAGACCCCCATCCTATAACTATACTACAATAGGTAATGCATGCATGTCCGAGCCCAGTAGAGCATGATGTGCTAGGAATGAGGAACATACACAGAAACCGAGTACCTTACAGCTAAAACACGGGATTTGCACGAGATCTAGAGGTGGGAACTTCAAGTAGGGAGATAGGTAGGTAGGTTGGCTTTCAAAACAGGGTCCACAAACCTTGCATGAGGCTATTACAGGGTTCCAAGTTGCGAGTAGATAATATGTATACCTATGTGATGCATAGCAACGCTCCAAGATCCAAGATCCTCGCGACGTGTTCTGTAGCTAATGTTGTCACACACAAAAGAGCTCTTCATTAGATCGAGTTCGTCTAAGATGACTATACCCAAGCCATGCCACCAGACCAGCCAAAGTTGGTATCATATTCCAAGATAAAAGATACAAAATCAGCGACCCGTATATGTATGCTATACAATGCTCGTAACCAAAATCCGAGGAATCCGTATCCGTGAGTTGAGCCAGCCTAGAAGCTATCGTCGTGTCGAACATATAATATATACCGTGTCCCTTTGTCACAACCTACTGTAACTAAGACAGCGTGAGACAACTATTGCCTCGTCATAACACTCTCGCGAAACCACCAGGAAGATAAGACGCCAGGACTCCTTCCTCCTCTCTAACATTGCAGGTAGTAATAGGTCGCCGGCACAGCCAGCGACAGACCCAATTACCAGAGGCGTCGTTGATAGTACACGGGCGTATCGCCCTGAGAGAGGCGCTGAATCTCGGCCTTTATTCGCCTCCTTCTTTCGGCCCTAGTAAGCGGCTCCCCACCCTCCTGGACCCCATCCCACGCCGGCTTAACCTTCAAAGCTGAGTCGTCTTCGTCTTCGTCTTCGTCCTCTGCGTCTTTTGATGGTGGTGGGGTGGTTGGTTTCTGTTTCGACTCTTCATCTTCTGGTATCGTCGGTCGCACTTCGATAGTTTCCGGGCTCGACAATGGGTCGGCCGCTAATTCGTCGTCGGGGCGACTCTGTATCTCTACCAGTGTGCCATCTTCGAGACGAATCGTCGTCTTTGTCCTCCTGAGCGCCTCCGTGTCCCAGACTCTTGGCCTTGGGCGTGTGACGACCGCCGGTTTGATCGCTGATCGCAGGTCGCGTAGGGTTCGCTGCTGAATGAGGCAGCCACTTATAAATAAGGCAGACGTGCACAACAAGACTATAGGTGAAAAAAAACAGAGATTAATTAAATTCTGAAGACTTGAGACCTTATGATACAAGAGGGGAAGGAGTTCGTCCCGCACCTATTCCTGTAGTGAGCAATACGGACACTTGTGAAGACGTCAAGAGCATCTTGGGGGGGGGGGGGGAGTTCACAATCTTAATAGATAGAAAAGAGTCGAGAGCGACTATCTAAGATTGGCGAAGGTGCCCCAGTAGAAGAGAGCAACAGATCTGCAATCAACATGAATACGAACATAGAGTAAAACCTATACTCATTATATTTAATAGTTATCAGAGAGAAAAAAGAAATGAAGAATAGTCCATTTGAGCACCCTGCGTATAAGGAGTTTGCGATGTTTAAGTTGGGTAATTTAGACGATCCCTTGCATTGAATGACGATATTGAAACTAGATGTTCCCAGTTTCCTGTTTTGCCTCGAGTCTTGTTGGCATAGCAACCTGTACTCTGAAGTCTTGGCGATGGATGATAGTGTGGCTGCATCAGCCACATAGCGGTACCTACCTACTTCCTTTCCCCAGTTCTTACAGTCAAGAGAAGAGCCGTAACAAAGGGAAGAAAAAAAACAATCAGCAGCTGTACATAGTACATGCAGATAATTGACTCAGTAAAATTTGTGTCAGTGTTCAAATAAATATACCAACGCTAACAGAATCAATATAGGATCTTGGACATGCATTTAAACATACACCCGTAGGACCGCATCGTATGACTTTCTCTTTCACTTCAAGCTACCCCACGCAGTCACAAGCCCAAGCTCTAGCCTCCTCGATCTCAAAATGCCAATATCTAATAGAACCAATTAGACAGAATATTTCCAATTTTTTTTTCTGTTTTCCAATAAAATAATTATACATCTATACTGAGGCCTCCATTGCATAGGTACTTTCAGCATATGACAATATAATACATATGTTTTAAACTATGCCTAAAGCAGAGGTATAGTGAGACATAGCTGAGTCAAAAAGCCATCAGAACTGCATACACCAAAGACATATTGTAGCAAACAAAAATCTATTGGTGCTCAAGTTACCATAGTTACTAGTAGATTAAGCTGAACATGCAACTTGCCAATCTGTTTAGCTATTGGGTAAGAATTTTTTCATAGGGATGTAAACATGCCTACATGCCTACATGCCTACATGCCTCTGAAACATGCCTACATCCCTATGAAAAAATTCTTAGTTCATGAAATATGTAATCAATAGTTGGCAGATATAAGACCTTCCATCTTACCTCTTTATCTCATCTTTTTGTCCTTTCATCTTCTTTTTTTCCTTTTATCTTTGTCGCTCAATTCTACTCGACAAGACTTTCTCACTCTTCAACCCCACTTGTTAAGATTACCTTCCCTACTCCTTAAGCCACTTCAGACATCCCACAATGCCTTCGTCAACGCAAACGGTGGCCTACCGGACCCAAGGGGGTAGCAGCAGCAATAACAACAACCTGGTCGATAATAGCCCGACTAACAACACTGCAGCAAGCAACGCTTCTGCAAGTAACAACCGCCTTGTTACTATGCGTAAGCTTGAACGCATAATGCAATTTATAAAGGATATAAACACCAAGTTGTTTAATGACATCAATCTTGATTTTGATTTGATGTCATCAAACAACTTGGTGTTTATATCCTTTATAAATTGCATTATGCGTTCAAGCTCACGCATAGTTACAAGGCGGTCGTTACCTGCAGAAGCGTTGCTTGCTGCAGTGTTGTTAGTCGGGCTATTATCGACCAGGTTGTTGTTATTGCTGCTGCTACCCCCTCGGGTCCGGTAGGCCACCGTTTGCGTTCAAGTGTCAGAGGTTATTGTCCCGGAGTGAATGGGTAGCCCTAGCGGTCACATAGCAGGTAGTAAAGGGGTCAGTAGCCGGTACGTAGGTCAATTGGCCCCTACGGCTTCCCAATGGTAGTTGGTGGGAATAGCCCATATATATACACCAATCCCACTATATAGACCCTAGGGGTCTATATGTGACTATATCACCTGACAGTCATGTATCGCCAAGCCTGGGCTTATTACCGTACCAGGGAGGAAAGTGCCCTCTATTCCTGGCATACCCCAGATTGAGCGTCGCGATATCGCGGCAGCCCTTCTCCATCAGGCTGTGGCCGGTTTTGAGAAGGACATGCTGTCCAACGATGACATGAAATGGAGCGGCGAAACTACAACAAGTTCACCAATATTCCAGATACAAGGAGATAAGCCGTAGCCTACGCATCCAAGCATCAAAATTAATTACGACTTGGGGAATAAGACGATCAAAAGAAACGCGATCAATTGAAGTAAATAAAACGACCGTAGCTGTCCTTCGTGATGATCTTTTTGTCTTTGAAGCCAGTGCTTCGAAATTCAAAGCGGCGCTACACCTCTGTCTCCACTGCGTGACTAAGCTTACCTACGCATAGACTTACTTACAGGGGCTAATTAGCCTGCTTAACCACTCTACTCTACTTCATTACTTCCAATCACTTCACTTTACCATTATACTACGAAGTATTTACATTTACAGTCACATCTACGAAACTAGCCACCTGGTTATTTCGGTATAGAATTCCAAGAGTAGTAGAATTTATTTTGGAGTAGTACTTGCATCTTAGTAGGTACGGAAGCCTTGTTTGGCAGACAAGTCTTGTTGCCCTTGCCAAGCCCCTATAAGACTTGTGGGCCTGCTGGGTTTCCCACTTTAGGTACGGTAAACAGCTATTTCTTGTTACCTTCTATGTACGCTGTGTTCAGCTGGGATTAATTTCTCGACAAACAATCATCAGTGGGCGCTCGAGATGGCCGGGAACGGTTCCGAACAAAACATTCATTTTCGTACTGCGTGCGACCCGTGTTCTAGAGCAAAAGTGCGGTGCGACAAGAAGCATCCGGCTTGTGATCGCTGCGTTCAATTCAAGCTGCAATGCTTGTACAGTCATTCACGGAGACACGGGAGGCGGGCTCTGCGCAGGAGACTGGCATATGAACAAATGAAGATACCCACAAGCACCGGGACGGAAGACCTAGCGCTAATTACGGCAATTCCAATTGCGCCAGCTGTTTCCTTTCCCGATCCTCCTAAATGGAGCCCTTCCCTACCTTCATCAGCATTATTGATGGGCGGTCAAGATCCACAGCCTCTCGGCAGCTACGAAGAAGATGAAGTCGACGATACGTTGGCTCTTCTCTCCTCGATCCCCCTTGGAGGTCACTCCGGTGCCGCCGAGATCAGTATTAATCCTTTTACCAGCTGGGATCTATCCGATTTGTCACCATCTACTGCCGTGATACATCATAGCCTTCGCCACTCTGAGCTAGCTTGTGGTGAAACCAGCCAGGGTACACCCGCATCTATAGAAAGGCTGCCAACTGTATCAAACCCAGTTAGCACGCACGACTGTGAGGCTCAAGCTATCTCTATACTGCGTTCAATGCAACATGGGGAAATGCACGAAGGAGCGACGTCCTGTTCTACTAATCCAATACGATACACGGAGCTCAACCTCAGGCCAAGCTTCGACCGCGTGCTCGCTATTAACAAGGCGGCACTCGATGGCTGTGCCAGGCTCATGAAATGCTCGTGTGCGCTCTGTCCCCATATAATCCTTCTCCATGTATCGATATTGTCCAAGGTGCTCTTCTGGTATCGTATAGCAACGATAGACAAGACGAATTATCCCCGAGATATAGAGAGTCAAAGCAGTCCGCACACACTTAGCCAGTCCCCAGAGGATCCGCCAACTCTTGCTCAGTTCAGTGTGACCCCGACAAGAATCCAGATTGGAGCGCTGAACTTGGACACTGAGGACGAAACTAGCTTGCGGCGTGTCCTGCTACTTCGGGAGTTGCGTAGGACTGAAGGTGTGATAGATGAGCTTATAAACGTAGACCGCACAGCTCTAGATGAGAATGGGGACGACGTTGTAAGGAGCTCTGTGCAATGGTCGCTTGGTGGTATCTCACGCGTCAAAGAGGAGTTACAGGATGCGATCCAGAAAATAGATCAGTCTTAATAACAGTAGCATCCAAGACAGGTTTCTTGGGAGCGCGACCAACGGACTATATATCTACACAGCTCAAAGCGCGGTATAAGTAGACATTGTGAATGAGACAGGGTAACTTGTACCTATGCCTAATAGCTAGCTCCTAGTATATGTAGGTACATCAGGTATGGCCATTGACTTGTACCGCAAAGCGAAGTGAGGCACACCTTTTCCTATTTATATGTAGTTAACAGACTCAGTGTATGTGTGTGTGGTCATCAGAGACCCTCACTCCTAAACAAAAGCATTTTCAACCCTGATGAGTAATCGATTTCGGAGTGACGTCATTTGCTCTTGCTCGTGGGCACAAACAGCGGTTGTGCTGCAAGCTTGGTGGAGCGTTACTGCTAGTCATTAAGGCTTCAATCACATTTGCCCTTCAACTCTAGAACACCTCGGTCTTACCACTATCTGTCCATCGTAGAGAACTGATTAATCAAGCATTAAGATGGCCCGCTATCCTGTCTGTTGCGTTGCCGAGGTGTCCCTTGCTGTTAGTGCTATCACGTTCCTATTGGATATCAAGAATTAACAAGCAAATCCTCAAGGGTTTGGACCGACTGCTCAATGAAGCCCTCGCCGGAAGTGAAGAACTGGTGCCAAATAGTGAACACGAACTTTCTATAGTCGTCGAGGAAAACGACGGATCAAGCAAACTACCAGGAGAAGCTACGGTCCCACCACTAGGCAGCACTTTCAAACCCTTTGTTGCCGCCTCGGTTGACGACGCCGCTCGTCACATTGGCGATGCCTGTTATTTTGCTGTTCTCGACCAGGAGTGTACGAATAACGACACAGCCACTCTAGTACATCACCAAGAGGACGGGTCCAACACTACCGTTCGAGTAACGTTGAAATCGGTTCAGCATGTCCTTGTCTCACTCTCTGTGGCTAGCCTAGGCTTTCAGGAGATCCAACGTATCGCAAATTCTCAAGGGGGTGTCTATGGTATAAATGAAAGAGGCCTCAATAAAGGACGCCCCGCTCCGCCCATGAAGCTGGGTCGCGCATAGTAGGTATTCCCGCAATTTAACATATATCACGTTATCTACTAATATCTACAATGGGCTTCGGCTATGGATCGGCGAGTGCCTCACAATTGATTATGACATCGCCGCCATGTGACCGGATCAGTCAGTACGGTGCAATTACCTAATAAGGTAGTAGAGACTTTGTAATGGTAACATAGGCCCGTTGGACCCTATTATCTAGGTATGCTAGTATTCATTTCTGCGTGACATAACATCATGATTATTTAATGATACTCTCGTAGCACTTGCTTTAATGACTATACCGCTTTAATACAGATTTAAGAAAATACACTTATGTTGTTAGCTAGGCAAGGTGCTTTGCTTATTTATACAGGCATGAAGGTCTCCTGTGCAGAAGAGTTATATAAAAAAAAAGGGGGGGGGGGGGGGGGGGGGCCCAGGGCTTAAATATTGACCACGATTTAAAAAAAATTTTCCAAATTGAACGTGTTCGTGTGGCCATTTATATGCCTGCTCCCGTAAAAACCAACGTAATTTAAAAAATC
>MU400733.1:8346-63410 GCA_022578965.1 Xylaria sp. FL1777 | reverse complement strand
TTTAATTTTTTTTGCTTTTAATATTTTATTAAGCTATTTTTATAGTTTTTTTAGCTTATTTTAAGCTAATAAGTATATAAAAAAATAAAGTATAATTATGTTTTTTTTTAGCTTAATAGCAAGGTTTTTTTGCTTTAATTATAATAATATGTTTGTTTTGCTAATATTAAAAAATTTAAATAAATTATAAAACTTTTTTAAAATTACTATAAAATTAAAATAATTAAAGTTTTTTTTTAACTTTTTAAGCTATATAAATTTAAGTAACTAAATAATAATATAGCAGTAAGCTTAATTTTAGTAAGCTTTTATAAACTTAATTAAGCTAAATATTTTTATTTAAAAGTAATATAATTTAAAAAACTATTAATTAGTGCTTAAATTTAATATAATTTTTTTAATTTTTAAGGTAGTTTAAAATAATAAAAAAAAGCTGCTTTTAAAGCAATAATTATAATTAATAGCTATATATATACGTTTAATTTTGCAAGTAATACTATAATTATTAATTAATTTATAAATAACTTAATAAACTTTATAAATAGAAAATCTACTTTTAGTAATATATTATAATATAAATATACAAAAAAATACTTGTTGCAATTTATAATAAAAAGCAAAAATAAAACTAATATAGTTATATTTAGTACATAAATTAAAATTAACATAAGTTTTAATAAGTAGTTTTATAAAGCTAACAAAATAAATAATATAAAAAGTATAAAAACAGCATAAAATAAATATATAAAATAATAACTTTAGCTTAAAACTTATAGCTAATATAATTAATATTAAGCTTATTATTTATTTTTTAAGTTATAATATTATAGTTTTTATAAAAAAAGTATATAAAACTTTAATTATTATTTTTAGTTTTTTTTATTTTTATTTTAGTTTTTATTTACTTAGATTTTTTAAATAGTTTATTTTTAAGTAATATTATTATTATAGCTAATATAGCTACTAAATCTATTATTTTTATTATTACTATTATTATTATTACTTTTAAGCTAAAAGCAATTAAAAATAATATAATTAAGTTATTTATAGCTATAGCAAGTAAAATTTTTATAAAAATTTAAATTTAAACTACTTTTATTAATATTTTAAAGTTAATTTAAAAAAGTTTTAAAAATATAACAGTTCTTTAAAATATAAATATTATTATTATTACTTTAGTTATTTATATATTTTTAGTTTTAGTACTAGTTATAACTTTTAGTATTATTATTTTTATAGTATTAATTTTAGCTTTTATAGTTATTATTGCTTTTATAAAATTTTAGGTTATTATTATTATAGCTATTATTATAATTATTGCTTTTATAATAATAGTTTTAATTATTAAAACTAGTATTATTATTTTTATAGCTAGTATTAATATATTAATTATTAGTTTAGTTTTGCTTAATATTTAAGGTTAATTTACTAATAGTTTAAATAATATTTAACTTTAGTTTTTTTTTATTATAGTTTAAGCGTTGTTTTTTAGTTATTAATTTTTAGTATTATTATGTAATATTAATTATATTAGCTTATATAATTAGCAAAAAGTTATAATAGTTTATTAACTTTTATTAAAATAGTATACTTAGTTTTTAGTAGTATAACAAGGCTTTTTTATTTTTATTTTAGCAAATATTTTAAAGTTTAATATTAGCAAAATATTAATTAAACAGCTTTAAGTTTTAGTTAGTTTATTAATTTGTTTGTTTTAATTATATACTTATGTTAGCTTATAAAAAAACAAACTACTTAAGCAAAGTTTTAGTTTAGTTTAAAAATACTTTTTAGTTAATTTTAAATTGTTTTTTTTTTAAGGTTAATAACTTTTATAATACTAATTAATAAGCATTTTTATAGTTTTAGTTTATATTATTATACACATATAAAATCTTGTTTTTATTATAATAAAATTTTTAATTAGCTTTTTTAAAAATAGTTTAAAGTTTTTTTACTTACTTTAGCTAATATTAATAAATAAATTTTATGCTAAAAAAGTTATAATTAAACTTTAATAATTAGCTAAAATTAGCATTTTTAAATAAATAGCATTAATAGTAATATAAGCAATTTTAACATAATTAGTATTTAGGTTTTTTTTAATTATGCTTTTTATTAAAGCTAAAAAATAAAAAGTTATTATTATTACTAAGATTTTTATGTTTTTATTTTTAACTTAAGTTGCAAAATTGTTTTTTAAAGTTTAAAAAGTTCTTTTGTTTTTTTAAAAATGTTGTTTTTTAGTTCTTTTGTTTACTTAATTATAAAATAAAAATAATATAAGCTATTTTTAATTTTAAAGCAACTTGTTTGCTTTTATTTTTTTGCTATATAACTTGCTGCTTTAGTTTTTTAATTTTAGCTAAAAGCTATGCAATTTATATTTACAACAGTTAAATATTAGCACTTAAAGCACTAAATAATTATTGTTTGCTTAAGCTTAATTCTAAAGATAATTTATGTTAAGTTTGTTTTTAGTTTATTATTAAAGTTTGTTTTAAAAAAAAGCTATTAAAAATAATACTAGCTTATATAGTTAGTTAATATTTAGCTATTTTATAATATAACAAAGTATTATAAGTAACCTTATTTTAAAAAGCTTTAAAATTGTTATAAAAAGTATAAAACATTAAAAGTTAAGTATAATAATTAATATATTTTTAGTTTTATAGTAGGTATTTAATAAAACTAAAGCTTAAAAAAGAAAAAAAACTCTTATAAAATAGGTATAAAAAAGATATCTTATATATATATATAACCTATGATATGTGCTAAAGTACTTAAGTAGCTTAGTTATAACATTTTTGCATTAAAACATACTTAAAAGTGTTTTAGCAAAAAAACTAAAATAATAAGCAGCAAAGCAAAAACAGTAAGCTTAAAGTTTATTATTAAAATAAACTTTTTAGCAAACTACATTAAGTTTACTAAGCTAATAACTAATTATTTAGCAATAGTAAAGTATAAACGTTTGCTATTAAAGAAGTTTTAAGTAATAGTATTAGCTTAACATAAAAATAAAAGCGCTAGCAACTTTTAAAAAAAAATCAAAACTTAAAAAAACAAGCAAAATAAAGCTTATATGACAATTTAAAACTGTTTAAGAACTAACGTTTAAGCAGCAGTTAAAAAACTAAATATTATTGCTTTTATTTAAGCTAAAATTATTAAAAACTTTAAACTATGCAGCAGTGCTATTTTTTAATTCTTAATTTAATAATAAAACTTTATTATTTTAAAGTTATATAAAAAAAACATAACTAAGTTAGCTATAAAACTTTAAACTATTTAAAATAAATTAATAAATTTAAACGTTATTTGTATTATTATAGAACTTATTTTTATTAATAAGTTTTTAAACTTATTTAGTACTTTATTTAACGTTTTTTTTACTGCGTTTTTTTAATATTATAATATTATTTTTAAATAAAACAACATAAGCATTATTATTAAAGCAGCAATAATTTTTAACAAAGCAGTTATAGCTACTAAATGTAAACAATAATCTTAAAAGCTAAAAGAAAGCAATATAAGCTTTTTAGTTTTTTATAATAGCTTTTGCATTTATTATAAAGGCAAACATTTATTATTGCAATGTTTTACGAAGTTTTTTTACTTAGTACTAAAAAAATAAGTTAAAAAAAGCAAAAAAAAGCAGCTAAATAAAAGCAAAAAAAACAAAAAGAAAAAAAATAGCTTTTTTATTTTAAATACTTTACTTTTAACTATTATTAATAACTTTAAACTTACTTTTAACTTTGTTTTTATAAACTTTAATTTAGTAGCAAGCATAGCGTTTTTATTATAACTAAGCTACTTAAGTACTTTAATATATGTTATAGGTTATATATATATATAAAATATCCTTTTTATACTTATTTTATAAGAGTTTTTTTCCTTTTTTAAGCTTTAGTTTTATTAAATACTTATTATAAAACTAAAGATATATTAACTATTATATTTAACTTTTAATGCTTTATATTTTCTATAATAATTTTAAAGCTTTTTAAAATAAAATTACTTATAATACTTTGTTATACTATAAAATAGCTAAATACTAACTAATTATATAAGCTAGTGCTATTTTTAATAGCTTTTTTTTAAAACAAACTTTAATAATAAACTAAAAATAAACTTAGCATAAATTATTTTTAAAATTAAGCTTAAGCAAATAATAATTATTTAGTGCTTTAAGTGCTAATATTTAACTGTTGTAAACATAGATTATATAACTTTTAGCTAAAATTAAAAAGCTAAAGCAACAAGTTATGCAGCAAAAAAATAAAAGCAAATAAGTTGCTTTAAAATTAAAAATAGCTTGTATTACTTTTATTTTATAATTAAGTAAACAAAAAAACCAAGAAATAATATCTTTAAAAAAATAAGAAAACTTTTTAAACCTTAAAAAATAATCTTATAACTTAAGTTAAAAATAAAAACATAGAAATTTTAGTAATAATAATAACTTTTTATTTTTTAGCTTTAATAAAAAGCATAATTAAAAAAGACCTAAATATTAATTATGTTAAAATTGCTTATATTATTATTAATACTATTTATTTAAAAATATTAATTTTAGCTAACTATTAAAATTTAACTATAACCTTTTTAGCATAAAATTTATTTATTAATACTAGCTAAAATAAATATATATTATATTACTCGAGCTAATAGCTTATTAGCTATACTAGTTTTTATTTCTTATATATACAGGTAAAAACTATGCTTGTAAATTAAAAGCAAGCTATAAGTAGTTTACTTTTTTCTTAGTAGCTAAATAAAAACATCTTATATTTATTTTTAAGTTGCACCGGTTTTGCTACAATTTTATTAAATGCTTTGTTTTTTATTTCTTTGCTTTTAAGTTGTTTGCTTATTTGTATTATGCTATTAACTAAGTATATATACCTTTGCATAATTATCTTATAGTTTTTTTTTTTTTGTATTTTTTTTGCTTTATAGTTTGCTTGCTTTAGTATTGCTGCTTGCTTTATGCTGCTTATAGCAGTTTTTTTAGTTTTAGCACTTATTTAGCTAAATATATTGCTTTTTTTTTTTAGTTTTTTTTTAAACCTTTTTTTATTGTATTATTAATATATTATAGTTTGCTTGCTTTAGTATTACTGCTAGCTTTTTGCTGCACTAGTTTTTTTATAACTAAATTATAACTAAGTTATAAACAAAATTAATTGCTTATTATTTTTTAGTTTGCTTTTTATATATTTATTTTTTAAGCTGCTTTTATGCTTTTTGTAGTAAGCTTACTAAATAAGCATAGCTTATAAATAACTTATATACTAAGCAATATAAAGTAACAATAAGTAATAAGTTATTTTATTTAGCTATTTATGCTATTTTCTTTTTTTTTTAATTATTAATTTTACTACTTTTATTATTATTACTACTATATGCTTAGTTTATGCTTGCTTTAATATATTAAAATGCTTGGTTTATAATATAATTAATTGTTAATATATTATAGTTATACAAAAATCTATTTTGCTATAGCTGCTATGCTTTTTGCAATATATATTTATAACTAGCTTAGCTTAAGTATATATATTAACTAATATTAAGCTTATATATTTAAGATTATAAATTATTTTACTGCAGTTTTTACTAGTTATTTAATTTATAGTACTAAATAAAATACCTAATAGTTTGCTATTATATAATTTAAGCTTTTATAACTGCTTATTATTATGCTTTTTTGATATAACGCTAATTTTTAAAATAAAAGTAAATGCTTTAATGCTTTGCGTTAAAGTATTATTAATAGCTTTAAAATTTGTATTTATTAAGCATGCTAAAATACTTAAGCTATACTGCTACTATATTGCTTATATTACAGTAGTATATTATATATTTTTTATTGCTGTTTTTTTTATGCTAACTATATAAAAACATTAATAACTTTTGTGCTTATAATATTACTAGCAAATTTGCTAAATGTTTATAATGCAAAAAAAGCAAAATAAGCGCTAAAAGTAATAGTTATAGTTCTATAAATACTTTTAACTATATTAATATTTATATGTTTTTAAGCTTTATTTTATGCTTATTTTAATTATTAAAGTTCTTTTAATTTTAAGTACTACTAATAATTTTTTAGCTTAAAAAAGTTAATAAAAAACTTTAATTATTTATTAAAGCTTATATAGCTACGCGCTATTTTTATATTAATAAAAATATTTAAGCTGCATTTATAGCTAGTATGCAACTTTAAGTTGCAATTAAAAAAGCAAAAAAAGCTGCAGTAAATAAAAAAGCTAAAGGTTTTATATAAATAAGCTAGTTAAAAAGTGTTTACATAACTTTTAAAAGTTAGCATTATTATATATTTAGTAGCTAAAAGTTTTAGTAAAATTTTAATGTTTAGTGCTTAATAAAGTTGCTTAATTGCTTTGCTTTTTTATAATATATGCTTTTTAACTTTTATAGTTCTATATTTATAATTTTATATTGCTATTTTTAGTATTTTATTATGTTATGCTTTACTTTAAAGTTTATAAACGTAAACTTATAATAAGCAGCTTTCTTAAAACTATAAGTAGCAAATAGCTTTATAATAAATGTTTTAGCTTTTGCTTTATAGTTATAGTAAACCTTTTTTAGCTTAAAAAAAAACCAGTATTAATGCTTAGCCGTTTTTGCTTTATGTTTAAAAGCTTTTATTTTTGTGTTTTTATAGCTACTTATAACTTAATTAGTTCTTTAGCCACGTTATAATAGCTAAGCCTTTTTATATTTAAAACTTATTTAGCTATTTTATGTGCTTTTTTTAAGTTGTACAATAACTAGTAGCTTAATTGAAAATTTGTTTGCTTTCTTAGTGTACTGCAAGTAAGCTAAAATAAATAAAAAAACTTTAAACTATTTTTAAAAAAGTTAATTAAAAATTTTGCTATAATAAAAATAAGATTTTATATATATATAATAATATAAACTAAAACTATAAAAATATTTATTAATTAATATTATAAAAGTTATTAACTTTAAAAAAAAACAATTTAAAACTAACTAAAAAGTGTTTTTAAACTAAACTAAAACTTTGCTTAAGTAGTTTGCTTTTTTATAAGCTAACATAAGCATATAATTAAAACAAACAAATTAACAAGCTAACTAAAACTTAAAGCTATTTAATTAATATTTTATTAGCATTAAACTTTAAAATATTTGCTAAAACAAAGGCAAAAAAGCCTTATTATATTACTAAAAACTAAGTATATTATTTTAACAAAAGTTAATAAACTATTATAATTTTTTACTAATTATATAAGCTAATATAATTAATACTATATAATAACGCTAAAAACTAATAATTAAGAAATAATGTTTAAACTGCAATAAAAAAAAACTAAAGTTAAATATTATTTAAACTACTAGTAAATTAACCTTAAATACTAAGCAAAACTAAACTAATAATTAATATATTAACATTAGTTATAAAAATAATAATACTAGTTTTAATAACTAAAACTATTATTATAAAAGCAATAATTATAATAATAGCTGCAATAATAATAACTTAAGATTTTATAAAAGCAATAATAACTATAAAAGTTAAAACTAATACTATAAAAGTAATAATATTAAAGGTTATAGCTAATACTAAAACTAAAAATATATAAATAACTAAAGTAATAATAATAATATTTATACTTTAAAAAACTATTATATTTTTAAAACTTTTTTAAATTAACTTTAAAACAACAATAAAAGTAATTTAAACTTAAACTTTTATAAAAATCTTACTTATTATAGCTATAAATAACTTAGCTATATTACTTTTAATTACTTTTAGCTTAAAAGTAATAATAATAATAATAATAACAAAAATAATAAATTTAGTAGTTATACTAGTTATAATAATAATACTATTTAAAAACAAACTATTTAAAAAATCTAAATAAATAAAAACTAAAACATAAATAAAAAAAACTAAAAACAGTAATTAAAGTTTTATATATTTTTTTTATAAAAGCTATAATATTATAACTTAAAAAACAAGTAGTAAGCTTAGTATTAATTATATTAGCTATAAGTTTTAAGCTAAAGTTATTACTTTATATATTTATTTTATGCTATTTTTATATTTTTTATACTATTTATTTTGTTAGCTTTATAAAACTACTTATTAAAACCTATATTAATTTTAATTTATATGCTAAATATAATTATATTAGTTTTATTTTTGCTTTTTATTATAAATTACAATAAGCATCTTTTTATATATTTATATTATAATATACTATTAAAAGTAAATTTCCTACTTATAAAGCTTATTAAGTTATTTATAAATTAATTAATAGTTATAATATTATTTATAAAATTAAGCATATATATATAGCTATTAATTATAACTATTGCTTTAAAAGCAGCTTTTTTTTATTATTTTAAACTACTTTAAAAAATAAAAAAATTATACTAAATTTAAGCATTAATTAATAGTTTTTTAAATTATATTACTTTTAAGTAAAAATATTTAGCTTAATTAAATTTATAAAAGCTTGCTAAAATTAAGCTTGCTATTATGCTATTATTTAGCTATTTAAACTTATATAGCTTAAAAAATTAAAAAAAAGCTTTAGTTATTTTAATTTTATAGCAATTTTAAAAAAGTTTTATAATTTATTTAAGTTTTTTAATACTAATAAAGCAAATATATTGCTATAATTAAAACAAAAAAACTTTGCTATTAAGCTAAAAAAAAACGCAGTTATACTTTATTTTTTTATATATTTATTAGCTTAAAATAAACTAAAAAAACTATAAAAATAGCTTAATAAAATGCTAAAAGCAAAAAAAATTAAAAAGTTTACTAGCTTTATTAATGCTTTAATTCTTTTTATATTTAAAAAAAATAAAAGCTTACGTTTATATATAAACTATAAAAAACTTAATTAAGTTATATATAAAAATTAATATACTTTATTATTTATTTTAAAGCTGCTTAATAAGATTTTAAAAGTTAAAATCTTTAATAAAATTAACTTTAAAAACGCTTATTATTATTTATACATTTAAAAAAAAAATAAGTAAAAAATAGCGTTTTATATATGCTATAATTACTATAAATTTTTAATTATGCTTATAAGTTTATTAAATGCTTTTATTACTTTTTAAAGTTATATATAAAAAGCACTTAATAATATAATGAATATATTTTGCATTATATATTTTAATAATATATTTATTTTTTTTTTAAATAAAAATCTTTATATAAAATATATTTAAAATATTATTAAAAAGCTATAAAAAGCAAAACTATATGCTAAGCTATTTAAGTGCTAATTTTATTAAAAAAAAATTAAATTCTTAAGTTATATTATTTTTAGCTAAAAAATTAAAATAAATTTTTTATATATAAATATTATTTAATAATAGTTTATATTAAATATTTATTAAGCGTTATAATAATTTTTAAGGTTTTATAACTTTTATTGCTATTTTATAAATAAGTATTTTTATATTGTTATATTTTTATTTAAGTATTTAAAAAAAAACATAATAAAAACAAAAAAAGATTAAATTTTTTTAAATAGTTTTAAAAAAAAAGCTTTTAAAAACCTTTAAAATGTATTTAAGTAAGCTATTTTTTTTATACATTTTAACCTTAAAAAACAAATATTACTAAAAACTAATTCTTTTAAAGTAGCTTTTGCAAAAAATTTATTTTAGCAAAATAATTAAAGCATTTTTAAATTAGTTGCGTTTTATTTTTAAAAGCTATTTAAAAAAAAAATGCAGTATAATATGCTTAATTAAAAAATGCTTACAATAATAAATTGCTTTAAGCATTAATAGCATTATTTATAAAAAAGCAATTTATTAATTAAAGTATTAATTAATTATATTAACTTTTAAGCGTTTATAAAAACGCTAAAGCTTAATAAAAAGCAAGCTTATTAATATTTATTATTAGCTTTTTTTAATTTTATTATTAAATATTAAGCAAGCAAAAAAAATAAAGCTAATTTTTTTTTATGCTATTTTAATTATATAGCTATTTTGCTTAATAATATTAATATTTTTTTAACATTAAAAAAAAAAGTTATAATAATATAATAAGTTAAAATTCTTAATTTATATTTTAATATTTAAACTAAAGCTTTATATTTTAAAGCTATATTTGCTAAAAAAGCTTTTTTTATTTAAGCAGTTATATGTTTACGTATATAAATAACTGCAAACTTAAAGAAATTAAAAGATTTAAAAGCTTTTAAAAAGCTAAAAAACCTTATTTAAAAAGTTTAAAAAAAAAACCTTAAATATTATGCAATTATAAAACAATTAAAAGTAAAAAAACCTATAAATTTTTAATAATTAATAAAAAAATCTTTAGTTTATTATAAAAATAAAATCTATATTTTTTTTAAAAAGGCTATATATTTTTAATTTATTAAGCTATATTATAATAATTTTTTAGCTAAACATTTTAGCTAAAGCTATACTTTAGAACTATTATAATAAAAGTTTTATTAAAGCAATATAAAACTAAATATTAAAAAATATATATAAAACTATATAATTTGCTTTAAAACTAAAGTAAAACATTATTAAAAATATAGTAAATTTAATGCTTTATTAATATTTAGTAAACTTATATAAAAGCTATTTATAAACTTTATTATAAATTTACTAAAAACTTTTTATAAAAAAAAACTAGTTAATATTATTTTTATTATTATAAATAAATTTATTAAGCTTATATATTTATTTTTAATTAATACTATTATAATTTTAGTTAAGCTAGCAATTTTATTTTATTATAAAATTAAATATATTTATAGTAGTTTAAAAAGCATTATTTTTAATAAAAGCTTTATTTTTACTAGCTAATTTTAGTTTAATTTATATTATTACTTAAAAGTTAAATAAAAGCTTTTAATAATATTTTACTTTAAAACTAATAAACAAATAAAATAAATAAACTAAATAATTAAAAGTTATTTTAAATGCTTTATAAATAATAAACAAACTAATTAGCTTTAATTTTTATTTTAAGCTTTTTTTGCTATAAATTTTGCTATTAATTTTATAACTAAATAATTACTTTTTAAAGCTTTATATAAATATATGCTAAAATTCCGTTTGTTTATTAAAAACAATTTTATATTAAAAAAGATTTTAGTTATACAAAAACGTTTTAATAAATTATAAACTATTAAAAACAAAATAATAAAGCAATAATAAATTATAACTAATAAATATATAAAATACTATAATAATAAGCATAAATTTATAACTTTTAAAACTAAAAACTTAGTAGTATTATTAATAAAAAATATTAAGTTTAAAAATAAAAAATTAGCACTTAAGTTTATTAAACCTTTTTAAATTCTTTTTATAGTTAGTTTATAAACATATTATATTAGTTTTTTAAAACAATATAGCTGCTTTTATTCCGTTTTTTTAATTTAATTGCTTAAGCTTTAAAAAGCTAAACATAAATATAGTTTATTTATATTAAACCTTAAAAATAAATCAAAAAAATAAAAAGTTAAAAATATAATAAGTAAAATAACTTATAATAAAAAAGAATATTATTTTATTAAGTAAAAAAGCTAGCTAACTAAGTATAATTAATAAGTATTTATTATTAATATTATAGCTTTTAAAGCAATTAAAAACTTTAAAAAGCGCTTAAATTATAAAAAAAAAGCAAAGCTATTAAGCTAATAAAATAGTACTAATTTATTATTAATTTAGCTATAAACTAAAGCTTAATTATATTATATATACTAATTAGTTATTTTTTTGTTTTTAATTGCATAATAAAAATTATATTTATTGCTTTAAGTTTTAAAATATTTATGCTTTATTAATAAGTTATATATAAAAATGCTATAAATAAATTATAAAATTTTTATAAAAAAGCTTTAAAATACTAATTATTAAACTTTAAAACATCTTTATATTAAAAAAGGCTTATTAAATACTTTTATTTATATTTATTAGTAATAATTAATATTGTTTTGCGTATATTTTTTTTAAAAAAAATAAAAATAACTTTTTAAGCTATATATTTATAGTTTAAAACTTGCATTTTAAATATAGTTAAACAAGCATATTATTAGCATTAAAAATAGTTTTAATTTTATTAGAAAACCTTATAAAGTTAGTTTAAATAAAGCTATTTATAGCGCTTATATAAAAAAGCTTAATAGTTTAGCAAAATAAAGATTTGCGCTTTATTATTAAATGTTTATATTTAGTATAATATTTTTATATTACTAATTATTAGCTAAACTTTATATAAAATAAAAACAAAATTATTTATTTTTATATTATTAATTTTACTAATTAATTAAAATTAAGCTTTATAAATTAACAAAAAGTATAAAAATGCCTTTAAAAAGCAAAATTATATAGCTGCAAAATTAATATAATAATTGTTTAAAGTTTTTTAAATAATAGCGTAATTTTTATTTATAATAACTTTTTTATAGTTATTTTTTTAAAAAACAAAAAAATAAACAAACTAGTTTAATAATTTTTAAATATATATTATATTAAAATATAATATAATAAACAGCTAACTTATTAATAAAACTAATTTAAAATAAATATAAATTAACTTATAAGCTTATATAAAGTATAGCTATTTATATAGCTTATATAAGCTATTATTTTTAAATCTTTAAATTTATAAATTATATTTAAAAGCAAGTTATTTTTTAGCTAAAATGCTTTTTTAAAACGCTTAAAACAAAGCTAATATATTAATAAACTACTTAGAATTATTGCTTTTTTAATAGTTTTATATTTTTTATTTTTAGCTTTAATAGTTTGTTTGCAAAATTTATAAACAAAAGTTATTATAAAAACAAGCTAACGTTTAGCTAATATAAAAACTTTAATATTTGCATTAAAATCAAACTTATTTTTTGCGTTATTTATATTAAAATTACGCAAAATAACATTTAAATCTTTATTTAGATTTATAAAATCTAGATTATTTTTATTTTTATTTTTATTTTTTTTTTTAACTTGTAAAAAGCTTAATAATGTTTACATTTTTATTAGAATTAAAGCTATTTTAAAAAAAAAGCAAACTGTTAAAACTTTTATTTTTATTATTAAAGTTATTAAACTTTTAGCAAAAAAGTTTATTAAAGTTTTATTTTATAATAAAATCAAACTTATTTTTAAATAAATTTAGGCGTAAAGCAAGTTGCAATAATTTTCTGCGTTTATGTTTATAATTATAGCTTTAATTATAACTATATTTATATATACTACTTTTAACTACTGCAAATTTAAGCAGCATAATTATAATACAAATAATAATTAAAAAAAAAGCAGAAAAGATATAAAATAAGTATAAAAATAGCAGTAGTAAAATATATAGCTAAAACTAATTATTTAGCAGCAGCTAAAAAAAAAAAAAAAAAAGAAAAAAAAAAAAAAACATATAGCAATAGAAATATAAGCGTAAAACCTGCTATAAATGCAGCACAAAACAAATATAACTTAATACGTAAACATAAGTATAAATATATAAATACTTTAACTACTATATTATATAAGCATTTTATTTAATATATTATATTTATGCTTAATTACTTTATATTATTTTATTTTACTATTTATATTTAAGATTAATTACTTTAATTAATTTTATTTATATATAAATTAAAAACAACTTAATTTAAAAAAAAGAAGTAGTTATTATAACTAAGCTATTTAAGTACTTTAGCACATGTTATAAGTTATATATATATATAAAATATTCTTTTTATATTTATTTTATAGGAGTTTTTTTTCTTTTTTAAGCTTTAGTTTTATTAAATACTTACTATAAAACTAAAGATATATTAACTATTATACTTAACCTTTAATGCTTTATACCTCCTGTAATAGTTTTTTAAAAAAGCTAAACTAAGCTTTTTAACCAAAATGTTTAAAGCTATTGTTAATTTTATAAGCTATTTTATATTAACTTAACTTATTTATTTTAAACCTTTTAAAAACATTTTAAAAAAAGTTTTATTTAGCAAATAGCTTTTTAAAGCTTAGCTTTATTAACTTTAGTAACTTAACTAGTAATAAAGTTATAAAAGCGCTAAAAAAAGTTATTATACTAAACATAAGCTATACTTAATACTTTTTTTGTAACTATAGTAGTTTTTGTAATATATAGAAATATATAAGCCTTAAAACCTTAAAAATAAAAAGAAAAATAATAATACTAAAGGAAATTAAAAACTATATAATAACTTTTATAATTAAAAGCTAAAAAAAAACAACAGTACTTTATAATATAACTTATAGCTTTAAACTTAAAGTTAACTTAATTTTTGTTTTATAGCTTTTTAAAAGAGGTGTTAAATTTTTTTTTTGTTATAATAAAGCTTTTAAAGCTAAAAGAAAAAACTGTTTTTTTATAGCTAAAACTACTAAAAGCTTATATTTAATTAATACTTCTAATAATAATATAAATATTATAGCTTTAAACATTAGCTTTTATGCTTACTTTTTTTTTAACTTTAGTATGCAAATCTAGCATAAAAAACTAAAACACTTCGGTAATTAAGGCTGTTAAAATTTAGTAGACTACTTTACTAAAATAGGCTTTATTTAAAAATACTACTTTTATAAAATATATATTAAAAAAAAAATAAAAAAAGCTCTTTATTGCAAATTATTATAAAAAAAAACTTAAAAGCTAAAATTACTACATATTAACTTTGCTAGCATACTAACTTATATTAATAAAGTAATAAAGTATAATAGGTTAACTTAATAAGCTATTATTTATAATAATTTTACTAAAATAACTTAAATAATTTTTATAAAGTTAACAGCTAATTTTTTTTGATTATTTTAAGCGTTCTTAAATTAAAAAAAGTAACCTAAATAATAATGCTACGCTATAATATTAAATTAAGGATTAATGTTTACTAGTAACGCTTTTAAATTTATGTGTTAAAATAAAAAAATAGCACTATTTTTTTTTGCTACTAACTAATATTAGTAAAACAAAGTAATAAAAAAAGCTATAAAGGTTTTAAAAAATATTATTTAACGTTTATTAATTATAGCTATAATTAATAAAGTAAATTTTTATTATTAGCTAGTTTTAATATGTATTGCTTTTTATTTAAAGAACTTATATTTAGTTAAACAACTAAAAAACTAAATACTTTATAAGTTATAGTATAAAGTTTAACTAAATTTTATATACTTTTATATAATTAATAGTTTAAGCTTTTATTTACTAAAAAAAAAAGCTTTAATTTATAACAAAAAAACGAAGTTTTATATAATGCTAAAATACTAAAAAAAAAGCACTATAAATTATTTTATTCTTTTAAACTTTAGCAAAGTAATTTAAGCTAATAATGTTTACTTTAAAAAATAACGCATTTATGCTTTTATTAAAAACTGGTTTTTTACGTTTAGCACTGCTTACTTTTTTTATAGCTTAAATATTAGTACTATATATATTATTAAAACTAAAAGTACTACAAAAAATATAAGCGCTATAAAACGTGCTAAGCTTTAGGTTTTTTTTAGATTTAAAAAAAACATAGCAGTAGCAAACTTTAAATTATTTAATTTAAAGAAAAGTATGCTTTATTACACTTATAAACGCTTAATTAGCAATATTCTAGTAGCAAAAAATCTATTTAAGCATTTTATACTAAGTTTATTTAATAGTATATTTTTAAGCTTAAACTTTACTTTAAGTTTTAAACTAAGTATTAAGCTTAACTTAAAAAGCGTTAATAAAGCTAACTTAGGCTTTAATTTTTTAATTTATACTTTAAAAAGCTTTAAAAATAATAAACTAGTAGTATAAAACTTTATTATAGTAATGTTACTTTTTAAAGTTTAAAAGAACTACTTTAATTTTTAACTTAAAATAAAGCAATTAAAGCACTTATAGCTATTAGCTATAAACTTAATATATAAAGCTGCTATAGCTTTTAATAACGCAGATTTATTTTAAGTAATAATATTATTAATAAACATAACATATATATTTTTTTTAGTTAAAGCAATAAAGCTTAAAACGCTTTAATAAGCAAAAAATAGCGCGTATTAGTTTAGCTAATATAAAGCTATAAAAAGTAAATATAAGTTACTAATAAACAATAAAACTTAAAAACTTTATAAGTTGCTGCTAAGCTATAAAGCATTATTAAGTAAATAAGTGTTTAAGCTAAAGTAAAAACTAAACAAATTAATTACTTAATATAAAGCTTATTAAGTAATTAAAAGTTTTAAACAAATAAAAAGCTTAAACTATAATAAAACTTTTGCTTTAGTAATTAAGCTTATAAGCTATAAAGCTATATTTGTTATAGCTATAGCTTTAAATTTCGAACTTAAACAAATAAATATTAAAACAGCTTTTTTATATAAAAAAGTACTTAAAAAAATTTATATTAAATAACTACTTAAGTTTAACAACAGATTTAATAAAATATGCAAGCTAAATAAAGCTTTATATAGCTTAAAGCAATTATTTAAGATTTAGTACAAAACTATAACAGACCTGTTATATATTAATATAATAGGTTTGCTTTTAGGGTTTTAATTTATAAGTAATAGTAAAATTCTTAGCAATAGTTTGTTAGGGAGGTTTTTAGAGTACTTTTATTACTATGCATTAATAAGGTTTTAAGAGATTAAAAGTAATAAATATATTAGTGCTTAGCGGTTATAAAAAGAAATTAATAGCTAAAAAGCTAAAACTAAATAAATAACTAAATATAGGAAGTATATAATTATATAAACAAAAAAAAGGTAGAAAAAGTAAAAACCTTTTTTAGATTACTATAAGTTTAGTAAGCGCTAAATTATTATAAGCTTAGTAAGCTTTAAATTACCGTAAGCTTAGTAAGCCCTAAATTACTATAAGCTTAGTAAGCTAAATAAGTTGTTACGTAACTCGTTCTTAGTTAACGTAAAATTTTCTAAAGTATATATAAAAGCATTAAGCCGCTTTAAAAGCCACCTTAGTGCTAATTTTGTAATATTATTTCCTTTTTTCTAAAATTGTTATCCTAATAATTTCCCGTAAGTATTTTTTTTTTTTTCTTTTTTGCACGTTAAAAATGTTAGAGCATATTAAAAGAACTAACTGCTTATTAAAAACAAAGCAAAGATTTATTTTTGCTTTCTTTATTAACTTTACTAGTTATAAAGTTATGCTTTATTTTTGTTGCTTTAATTAGTTATTAACTTGCAAAATAATAAATAATATGTTTTATTGCTTTAAATGTATATGCGCTAGCTGCTTTTGTAATAAATTAGAAGTTCTAATTAACTTAATTAATAACATAGTTTTTAAGCACTATTGTTTTAAAAAAAAAAAAAAGCAAGCAAAGCAACGTTTGCTTTTAGTTTAAAAAGAACTAAAACAAGCTTAAAATAGCTTTAACTTTGTTTTAAGCAAGCTAGCTTAGCTTTATACATAAAAACGTTTTTTAAAAGCAAAAAGCATTAAAATAGTTTAATAAAAGCTTTAATTCTTAAATAAATTAAACAAAATAAAACGCATTAAAAAAAAAACAAAAAGCGCTAGCAAAAAAGCAAAAACAACAAAAAAAGCAAGCTAAAGCAACATAAGCTGCTTTATTTAAGTTTAATTAAAATTCTTTAAGCGTTTTTTTTAAAGTTAATCTTTTTTTTTTAGTTTTAAGCAGTTAAAGTATTAGTAGTAAAACTAACTTATAATTATTACAGCAGTTTTTAAGTATTTCTTAGGTTTTTAAGTATTATTAGTATATAAATATTTATTTTATTTAATAAAATATTTAATATTATTATTGTTTTAATAAAAATCTAATATATTTTTAACTTTATAAACGTTTTAATTTGTTTGTATTTTTAGTTATATTTTAATAAGTGTTTTAATAAGTACTAGTTCTAATAAAAAAATATAAAAAACAAGGTAAATTTATATGTTTTTTAGTAATAATAGTTTATAATTAGTAAATAAAATAACTTCTTTAATTTTAAAAGAACTAAGTTTTTTAAATTTTAATTTGTTGCTTAGTTGTTTTATTTTAATTTAAGGGATATTAATATTTGCGTTTTGTTTTTATTATAATAAATAAACCTTGTTTTTTTTCTTAAAAATTAATCTTTTAGTTTGTTTTTTGTTATAATATATTAACATTTGTTATTATAAAAATTAAAAGCATAGTTGCAGTTTAGCTTGTAGCGTTTTAATTTCTGTTATAATAGTTCTTGCTTAAAGTGCTATAATTAAAATAGCAAGTGCTTTTATTAATGTTTTTTTTTGTTTTTTAATAGCTGCTTATTGTTTATAAATAGCTTTATATAAAAATATATTTATATTTTTGTTTATTAATATATTATATAAAATTTATACTATTAATAATAGTTTTACTTAATTGTTTTATTAGTAATTAATATAACTTTATAAATACTATTTTAATATTTAGTTTAATTTTTTTGTTTGTTTATTAGTTTATAAATAATAAATAGTTAAAAACTTAAGCTTAATACTAATAAGTTTAAAAAAACTTGTTTTAAACTTAAAAATAAACAACTTATTTTAGTTTAAAACAATTTTTTTTAATAGCTTATGCTTATTTAAATACTATTATATAAAGGCGTATATAAGTTATTTAGTTGTTATATTTCCTTTAAATAGCAAAAAATAAGCATACTTAGTAAGTTTATTAATAATAACTTATATTTTATTATATTATACTTTTATAACTAAATTAATTAATAAAAATAATGCTATAATAAAATCTTAAGCAATAGTATGTTATACTTGTTTAAGTATTTATATAAGTTATAGCAGTTTATAAAGTTTATATTAAGCTACTTTAGCTTTGTTATAAATATTACATTTTTTTATAATAAATTTAACTATATTTTATAGTTTTAAAAAATTGTATTTTTTTTATAGCTATTAAACTATTTTTATTGCTTTTTAGTATTTATATAATAAGTATTCGTAAAATTTCTTAATAAACTTATTTTGTAAGAATTTTAGTAAGTAAACCTTATGTTTATATATTAGCTTATTATTTTTTAATTTTTTATGCTTTTATAGTTTTGCTAACTTTTTTAAGTTGTAAGTTTATTATAGCTATATATTTATAAAGTTCTTAAATATAACTTTAACTTTTAAGCTTTTATTTCTTTAAAAATATAATACTTAAATATTTCTTTTTAGAACTTTAAATCTTTTTTAACTTTATTAACTAAGTATATTTGCTTAAATGTTTTTTTTTTCTTTAATATAACATATTTTAAAGTTAAATTTTAAGAAAAAAACCATTTAATTCTTATATTGTTTAGTAATCTTTTATGTAGTTATAAATTTCGTTAAGTTTTAATAATCTAAATAAATTTTAATTAGCTTTATAGTTTTCGTAAAAAATAGTTTTTACTTTTTAAGTGCTGTAATAATTGCAAGCAGTTCTTTATTATATATTAAGTATTATAATGCTTCGTTTTATAGTGCTTTAAAGTAATAAGCTATTAAGTGCTATTTTTTATTGTTTTTTAGTTATTTTAAAACTTTTGTAATTATATTATTTAAAGCATTTGTTTTTAGCTTTTTTTATTTTTGTAAATTAAGTAGTTTAACTACAAAGTTAAAAATAACTCTTAGTTTTAATTGTTTAAAAGCTTTTTAAGCTTCCTTTAAAATTAAGAAAAACTTTTCTTTATATTCCTTTTTTATCTATTTTGTAAAATAAAATGCCATTTTCCTAAAGTCCTAAATTAACATTTAAATATAGTTTAAAAATCCTAATGCTTATTATATGTTTATAATTATAGTTAAGTTTAATATTTTCTAATTTTATACTGTATTAATTTTTAACTGTTAAATTTATATTTGTTTTAAGGTAATTATAAATCTTAAAAAGTTAATCTTTTATATATGCTATATATATTTCTTTGTATTAAGTTGTAATTTTGCTTGTTTAAGTGTTTTTAATACTTAAGTTATATGTTTTTTATGTTTTTTTAGCGTTTTAAAATAAATAAAAATATTATTTAAGTAAATAAACACAAATTTATTTAAAAACTTTTATAAAATTATTATTATTATATATTAAAAGCTAGCTAGTGCATTTTATAATTCTTATAGCATAACTATATATTTATATAGTTTATATACTGTTTATATAGCTGTTTTTTACTTTTTTTCTTTAGCTATTTTAATAGCATAGTATTTATTTAAAATATTAACTGCTATAAACTACTTTGCTTAGCTAATGTTTTTTTTTATAGTTATTAATAAAATAAAAAAGTATTTATTTGTAATAATAATTATGTTTAATAATTAGTAATTAATTATTATTTGCTATATTAGTTTTTCTTTTTTATTAATTAGTTGTTTTTTATTTTTTATTTTAAGTACTAATACTGTAAAATATTTAGCAAATAACTAAGACTTTCTTAGAAATTCTTTTGCTAGGTTTTTTTAAATGTATTTTTATAAAGCGTTTGTTTTGTTTAAGCTTATATAGTATACTTAATAAAGCTTTAGTTAACATTTTTCTTTAATAAAGATATAGTAGTTTTATAAGCTATGTTTAAGAAGTTCTTTTTTTTTTTTTTTTTTGAATAGTTTATAAAATTTGTAATATATTTTTAGTATTTTGTTCAGAATTTTTTTTGCAATTTTTCTGATTTTTTTGCTTTATCTTTTACTTTTTTACTTAATAGTTTTTGCTTTTTATTAAATTAAAAGGTTGCTAGTTTTTAACTATAATATTCCTAAAATAATGTTATAATTAAATATATTAGCAATATTTAATATAATTTGTTTTTTATATCTTTATATAAATATATTAAAAAGCTTGGTTTTTTTAAATACGTAACTATTATTATAACTAAAAGTACTTTTGTTAAATCTTTTAATTTTTTAAAATCTTTATTTATATTTCTAAGAAATTTTATTTTGTTTTGCTATTTTAAGTAAAATTATATTAGCTTATGCTTTTAAGTTAATTAAAGTGTTATATTTTCTTTTTTAATATATAAGTTTAACTTTAAATTAATTTTTTTAGTTATTATATTAAACTTTACGTAAGGCTTTAATTTTTTTAGCTACTTGTTGCTTTTTTAGCAAATGTTTATTTTGTTTTTTGATTTTTTTTCATAAAATGTTTAAGTGCTTATTTTATTTAACACTTTAAATATTGTTATACTTTATTTTAGTTTTGCTTTTAGTTAAGCTTTAAATTATAGTTTTTAAGCTTTTTTGCTTTTAGCAACTATTTTTTAATATAATTATACTTTAATTAGCTAATAATATATTATATTACTTAGGCTAACAGCTTATTAGCTATGCTAGTTTTTATTTTTTATATATATAAGTAAAAACTATGCTTATAAGTTAAAAGCAAGCTATAAGCAGCTTACTTTTTTTTTAATAGCTAAATAAAAACATTTTGTATTTACTCCTAAGTTGTATTAGTTCTGCTATAATTTTATTAAGTGCTTTAGTTTTTACTTTTTTACTTTTAAGTTGTTTATTTACTTACATTATGCTATTAATTAAGTATATACACCTTTACGTAATTATTTCGTAGTTCTTTTTTTTTTGTATTTTTTTTGCTTTATAGTTTGCTTGCTTTAGTATTGCTGCTTGCTTTATACTACTTATAGCAGTTTTTTTAGTTTTAGCACTAATTTAGCTAAATATACTGCTTTCTTTTTTTAGTTTTTTTTTAAACTTTTTTTTATTGTATTATTAGTACATTATAGTTTACTTGTTTTAATATTATTGCTAGCTTTTTGCTACATTAGCTTTTTTATAACTAAGTTATAACTAAGTTATAAGCAAAGTTAATTGCTTATTACTTTTTAGTTTGCTTTTTGCATATTTATTTTTCGAGCTACTTTTGTGCTTTTTGCAGTAAGTTTATTAAGTAAGCATAGCTTATAAATAGCTTATGCATTAAATAGTATAAAGTAGCAATAAATAATAAGCCACTTTATTTAGCTACTTATGCTAATTTTTTTCTTTTTTAACTATTAACTTTATTACTTTTACTATTATTATTATTATATGTTTAATTTATGCTTGCTTTAATATATTAAAGTGCTTAGTTTATAATATAATTAGTTATTAATACGTTATAGTTATATAAAAATTTATTTTACTATAATTATTATGCTTTTTATAGTATATATTTATAACTAGCTTAGCTTAAGTATATATATTAACTAGTATTAAGCTTATATATTTAAGGTTATAAGTTATTTTGCTGCAGTTTTTATTTATTATTTAATTTATAGTACTAAATAAAATAATTAATAGCTTACTACTATGTAGTTTAAGCTTTTATAACTGTTTATTATTATGCTTTTTTGCTATAACGCTAATTTTTAAAATAAAGGTAAATGCTTTAATGCTTTGTACTAAAGTATTACTAATAGCTTTAAAATTTGTATTTATTAAGCACGCTAAAATGCTTAAGCTATATTACTATTATATTACTTATATTATAATAGTATATTATATACCTTTTGTTGTTATTTTTTTTATATTAACTATATAAAAACATTAATAACTTTTATGCTTATAATATTATTAGCAAGTTTATTAAGTGCTTACAATACAAAAAAAGCAAAATAAGCGCTAAAAATAATAGTTATAGTTCTATAAGTACTTTTAACTATATTAATATTTATACGTTTTTAAGCTTTACTTTATGCTTATTTTAACTGTTAAAATTCTTTTAATTTTAAGTACTGCTAATAATTTCTTAGCTTAAAAAAGTTAATAAAAAATTTCGATTGTTTATTAAAGCTTGCATAGCTATACGCTATTTTTGTATTAATAAAAATATTTAAGCTGCACTTATAACTAGTATGTAACTTTAAGTTGCAATTAAAAAAACAAAAAAAGCTACAGTAAGTAAAAAAGCTAAAAGTTCTATATAAATAAACTAGTTAAGAAATGTTTATATAACCTTTAAAAATTAGCATTATTATATATTTAGTAGCTAAAAGTTTTAGTAGAATTTCGGTATTTAATACTTAATAAAGTTGCTTAATTATTTTGCTTTTTTATAATATGTGCTTTTTAACTTTTATAGTTTTATGTCCGTAATTTTATATTGTTGTTTTTAGTATTTTATTGTATTATGCTTTACTTTAAAGTTTATAAACGTAAACTTATAATAAGTAGCGCTTTTAAAACTATAAATAGCAAATAGCTTTATAATAAATACTTTAGCTTTTGTTTTATAGTTATAATAAACCTTTTTTAGCTTAAAGAAAAGCTAGTATTAATGCTTAGCTATTTTTGCTTTATGTTTAAAGGCCTTTATTTCTATGTTTTTATAGCTACTTATAACTTAATTAGTTTTTTAGCTACGTTATAATAGCTAAGCTTTTTTATATTTAAAACTTATTTAGCTATTTTATATGCTTTTTTTAAGTTGCGCAATAATTAATAGCTTAGTTAAAAATTTGTTTGCTTTTTTAATATACTATAAGTGCTATTATATTTAAAACACTAGTTTAAAAAGTGCAGCAGCAATTTTTTAGCTTAATTATATTAGCACGTTAGCAACTTATAGCTAAGTACTTTTTAAAACGCTAAATACTTTTTTAAGCTAATCTTTTTAGTACGTAGTTAAACTAATATAAAGCTTTTAACTTTATGTAAGCCTTTATACATATTAAGCTGCTTATTATACAAAAGCTAATTAATAGCAGTTTGTTTAAACTTTATTTTTTTTTGTTTTTTGATTTACTACTAAATATGCTATATATACATTAATTTTAAGTTTATTAGCAGCTTGTTTTTTTTGTTGTTTTTATTGCTTTTTTAGTGTATTTTATAGTTTAAAATTTTTAAAAGTTTGCTTTATGTTTTACTAGCTTAAAGTATTTCTTTTTTGCTATTGTTTAGCTATACTTTATAGCTTTAAATCTTTTTGTTGCTAGTTAAGTTATATATTACTAAAGCTAGCTTTTTAAACTACTTTTAAATATAATTTGCTATGTTTATATTTTTAACTTTTTTTGCATATTTAATAGTTTTATAGTTTAACTATAAATTTAAAAAAAAAATTAGCAATTTTGTTTTAAAGTTAATTATATATATACCTTTATAAGCCTTAATAATAGCACGTAAACATTTGTTTTAAACTTGCTAAAACACTTTTAGTAGCTTTTATACTAGCTATTAGTTTTATTTTATTAGTTTATGCTATATTATTAACTTATATTTAATTGTTGCTTATATTACTGCTATATATAAAAGTTTTGCTTAAATTATGCTTAGTTTTTATGTAAACTAAGCTAAATAACTTACTAATAACGTTTGTTTTTTTAGCTTTTTATAAAGCATTTTATATTGCTTTTTTTAGTTTAAGCAATAGTTTATTTATATGCTAAGCATTTTTGCTACTGTTTTAAAGCGTATTTTCTTTTAGCTTGCTTTTACTGTATGCTTAAAGGCCTTTTAGCCTAGCTTTATAAAATAAACAAAATAATATTTGCTTAAGTTAAATTTAAATCTATATTTTTAGCTTTATTTTAAGCAAACCTTATAAGCTTGTTTAAGCGCTTTATAAGCTATTTTTGTGTTTTTTTTAGCGCTTAGTAAGTTTGTATTGTTTATAAAAATAGCGCTTTAAAGCCTTTATATAAGCTATAGTTTATTATATAGCAAAGCAGTATATAAGCAGAAAAAAATTAGCAATAGTAGAAATCCTTATAAAGTTCTTGCTTTAATATATATTAAGTTCGATTTTTATTCGTTAAAAAGTAAAGTTATTATGTAGTTTATTAAAAAGCTTTATATTTATTGTACTGTTTACTTTAAAAAGCTTATTTTTTTAAGTATTTAATAAAGCTTTTTATATATTATTAAGTTAAACGCTTTTATTATGTTTAAAAAAAGCATTAAGATTGCTTTGTTTATAGCTTATATATAGCGTACTACAAAAGTAATTAAATATAGCGCTATTTTTATAAACTATTATAACTTATTTTCTATTTGTTTAAAAAAAAACAGTTTATATATTATAGTAGCATAAGTTAGTTTTAAAGCTATTTTAGCTTTAATAAGCTTTTTTATTATGTTTAATAAAGCAATAAGCTGCTAAAAGCCTAGTAAGCTTTTATTTAGTTTATTTTTCGGAATAATTATTGTTTAAGCGTTTTAAAAGCATTTTAAGTAATAACTAATTTAAAAGCTAGCTAATACTATATTAGCTATACGCTTAGCAAAAAACTTATGCTTATTTTTATTATCTTTAGGTAGCTATAAGCTGCATACTTTTAAAAACGCGTTTGGAATTTTACTTAATTTTAGTGCTTTTTAAGCTTTTATATAGCTTAAAATCGTTTGTATTTTATAATAGTTTATGCCGTAATAAAAAAAAAAAAAGGTTAAAAAAAGTAACAAAGTAGCTATATTTCTTAGGTTAACGTTTAGTTTTAAAAAAAACCTATTAGCAAAAACTTTTGCTTTGTTTTTAAAAGTGCTTGCTATAGTTACGTTTAAGCTATTATTGTTATAAAAGTTTAGCAATATTAGCTCTTTTAGTGCTTATAAGCTTTTTGTTTATGTTTATTTTAAGGTTTTTTATATTATTTTAGCTTATTTTGCTTTTGTACTTTTAGCTTTGCTTTCTTTTGTATTAAAAAAGTTATATAGTTGTTATTAAAAATAGCTTTTAAACGCTTTAGCTTAGGCTTTTTTTTGTGCTTTGTTTGCTTTATGTTTATTTTAGTAAGCTTTTTTAATTTGAACTTTTTGCTAGTAAACATAAGCTTTTTTTTTTTTTTTGCACTGTTTGCTTTACTTTTGCTATTTATTAGTTATATTATAGCTTGCTTTTTTTTTAGTTTAGTACTATTTTGTTTGCAATTTTATTTAAGCTATTAAATAGCTTTTTTATAGCTAGGTTTAAATATTTAAAATTTTTAGCGTTTACTAAATAAAAAGTTGCTAAAAAAAAGCATACTTCGATTTTTACTTGTTTTATATTAGCTAGCTTTTAGTTTTAGCTTAAGTTCTTTAAAAGTTTATTTAGTTTATTAAAGCTTTTTATTTAATACTTAAGTAGCTTATAGTTACTTTTTATTATATTTAAGCTTAATATAAAAGCAGCTTTTAAATTTATTAATACTTAAGCTAAATCTATAGTAATATTTAGTTTTTTTTAGTTAAAAAAAGTATTTATATTTTTTAAAGTAATAAGCTTAAAGTTTTAGTTTTATGCTAATAGTATAGCTTTTTTAGCTTTAATATATAGTTTTAATATATATATTTAATTTTAGTAATACAAGTTAAAATCTTTAAGTAATAAAGTCTTGTTAATAAGCCGCTTTTGTTTTAGTTTTATTAATAATATAAGCTATTTTTAAGCTATACAAAAAAAAAAGAAAAAGAAATAAATGCAGTAAATATTAAGGTTTTTATTTTTAAAGCTTAAAGTAACTATGCATTAATCTTTTATAGCTTTTATTCTTTTTATTTTTATTGTTAAATTTATTAGTATAATTGCTTAAGGCTTGCTTTAGTTCTAATATTATATAATGCTATATTTTGAGCTAATTAAGCATATAACGTATAAAAAGTTATTAATAACTATTAGCAGCTTATAAATTATTAAAACATTATATTTATTTCTTTTAAAAAAGCTTTCTTTTATAACTGCATAACTTTTTTTAATGTTTTATTAAAGTATAAAGTATTTATTTATTATATGTTAGCAAAAGTTTTACTTTTATTATTACTTTTGCTTAATGTATTTCTATTGTAGTTTAAAAGTAAAGTTAAGCTTTTTTCTTTTTATGTTGCTAAGTTTGTAATTATAAACTTTTTTATTATAATATTACTTATGTTTTTAAAAAAGTTAGATTAAAATTAATTTAAGATTATAATGCGCTTAATTAAAAATTGGCTTTTTTTTTAGCTATTATTTTAGTTTTTTGAGCTTAAAGGCTTGCTTACTTTTTATAGCTAAGTTATTTTTATGTTTTTTGCTATCTTAAAAGCTAGCTGCTTTTAAAAGCTAAATAGTATTGCAATAAGTTTGTTTTAAAAAGCTAGTTTAGCTATTACATTTATAGTATAATTAGCTGCTTTATATATATATATATTTTTTGCTATGTTTTTTGCTTTTTAAGCATACAAGCATATTATAGCTTATATAAAATGTTTATTGTTATACTGCTTATATTTAGCTAAGCTATTTATAGCTTATATTAAGCACATATTTTTCTTGTTATTAATATATTATAAAAATGCGCACTAACTGCAATATTCGTTTTTTTTGCAATAAGCTGCCTTATATTCTTATTTATAGCATTAGTAGCATTTTAATGTTATTATGTTTTTAAAGTATAACAAAACTACATAATAATTATAATTTTAAAAAACTTTATTATTATATAGTTTATTTATATTTTAAACTAACTTTATGCTAATATATACTAGTTTTATATTATGTTTACGCTATTAAAGTTTTTTTAGCAGTATAACTTTTGCAATTTTTACGTTGTTAGCTTATTACAATTATGCTTTTAAAAGCTTTTCTTTTAGTTTAACAACTTTAATAGCTAATATACTTATTATTACAAGTTAAAATAACTGCTAGTATACTATTAACTTATTTTTAAATGCTATTATAGTTTATTTTATATTGTTTATATACTAGTTTTTTATTTTTTTTAAGCTAAAAACAACTTTTTAGTTATTATTAGTAAGCTTATAAGCCGCTTTAATAACGTTTAAAAATAGCGCTTTATTTATTTTTTATATTATAATATACTTAGTTTTACTATAAATACTTAAAGCTATTAGTATAACTATAATAGTTTAATTATAAATAGCTATTATGCTTATATAATATAAAAAAGCTACTATAATATTAGCAAATTTTCTTAGGTTTAAGTTTTAGCTAATAATATCTATATACGTTTGTACTTATAGAACGCTTTTTAAAATATTTTTAATAGCTTTTTTAATGCGCTTAAGTTAAGCGTTTAAGTTTATTTAAAAAAATATACAAAAGCATTTTATGCTAGCTTTAAGTAGCACATAAATTATTTTTTTAGCAATAGTAATTATTTTTAACGCTTTACTAAGCTTAAAAAATCTTTTTATATCTGCTTTAGTAGCTTTTTATTTGTTTTTATTTATGTTCAGTTTAGTTTTAGGTAGTTAGCGTTATTTAATAAGTTCGTTTGCGTAGTATTAACGTAGCTTAGTTAAAATAGCATTTAAGCTAATTGCTAGCTTAATAAAAAGGTTTTCGTTAAAGCTTGCTGCACTACTAAATGCACATTAATACAGCATTATGCCTAAGGGCAATATAGCTTGTAAAATTCGATTTTAAAGCTAAAAACCTTTTTTACGTATATTTAAGTGCTCTATTAGCAATTATAACAAAAAACAGAAAAAGCTCTTTTATTAGCTAGTAATATTTATAGCAGTTGTTTTTATATTTTTTTAAAACAATATTATAAATATAGTTATAATTTTTTTTAAACGTTGTAAATTTTTATAGATCTTTATAATAAACTAAGGTTATAACTAACTATTTTACTTCGTAAAGGTTTTTTATTTTTATTTTTATAATTTGTTTAAAAAACTAGTTGTTTTTTAGTTTATTAAATAAATATTAATAACATTAATATATTATATAGCAAGTTTATAGTACTTTATTATGTCTTAAATCTTTTAGTTATAAAATATTATTATTATTTTTTATTATAGTTTTATTATAATAATAACTTTTAGCAATTAGTTATATTATTAGTTCTAGGTTATAAAATATATTAGTTTTTGCGTTAATTATTAATGCTTTATTATTTTGTTATATTTAAAGCAATTTAAGCTATAAAAATATTTTGTTCATTTTTATTAGTTTTTTTTTTGTAGTGTTTTTTATAGCTTTTAATTTTATTTGTTTTTGTTTTAAAGTTTTATAAGTTCTGTTTTTTTAAGTTTATTTAATAACTAAGTGCTTTAGTAATTTATAGTTAGTTTAATAACTATATTATTTATAGTTATAGTTTTATTCTTTTAAATATAACTTTTTTTTAGGCTATATTTTTAGCTTTAATAGTTTAGAGTTTTTATAGTTTTATAAGTTTATTAGTTATATTAACTTATTACTTTTTATTGTTTGCTACTTTTAATTAAACTATTTTTTTAGATTATATATTAAATAACTTTAATTGTTTATATAGCAAATATATTTTTTTATAATTTGTTTTAATAACTATAAAACTTTTAAATAATATTTATATGCTTATTTATTTTAACTTATATAAATAAAACATTTAGATTTATTTAATGTAGTACTTTTGTTTTAACTTAAAATAACAACTTTATATTTTTGCTTTAAAAATATATTCTTTAAGTTGCTTTATTGTTTTTTGTTATTTTAAACTTTTATAACTTGTACTTTTTTCTTAAGTTAAAAAATTTTTTCTTTTTTATAGCTTTTTTTTCTGTTTTTTTTTTTGAATTAGTATTATTTTTAAAAATGTTTTTTTTTTCCGTAGTTATAACATTTAACTTTAAATATGTTTTAAAGTTATTATTTTTGGACTTTATTAATTTGTTTAAATTTTTATTTAATACTTTTTTAAGTATTTTTTTTTTGTTTTTTTTAGTTTTTTTAGTTTTAAAATACTAGTTAAATAATTATTAATTAATTATAATAGCTATATTAATATACGTATTAATTTTTACTAGTTTATTTATTTTATATAGTTTATTTTAAACTTAAGTTTTAAGTTTACTATAAAATAAGTAAAATAATATAAGCTTAAGCAATTTTAAAATTACTGCTAATTATTTAAATTTTATAGCATAATTTATTACTGCTTTTATTTGTTTTAAGCAGTAAAATGCTTTTTTAGCGTATTTTGCTTTTTAAATGTTTTTAAATAATGCCTTTATTTAATTTTTAAACTTAATATAATTTTCAAAAATCTTTTTTGTTTTTAGCTTAAAATTAGTTAATTTGTTAGTTTTTAGAAAATCTTTTAAAATAAGTTAAAACTATTTTAGTACTTTTTTTAATAAAAATTATAAAGTAATTATTACTTTTTAATTTTTTTTTGTAATAATAATAAAATACTATTTTAAATAAAGTTTAGCATAAATTAAAAAAGCTTTTATATTTATAATTTTATTATAAAGCTTTAAAGCAGTAAGTTTAAAACTTTTAATGTTTAATATTTTTAACATTATTAAAAATCCTAATAATAAAAGCAGCAATAATAATAAAAAGTTAAGTTTTTTATTTTAAGTTATTACTTTAAGTATAGCAATAATAAAAGTAAGCATTAAATTTGCTAATAGTAATATTAGCATTAATTATAGTATAATTATTTATTTAAAGCTTTAATTTATTATTATAATAGCAATTATTATTGCTGCTTTAATTATTATAGCTAGTATTTATACTAGTTTAAAGGTTATAACACTTAATATTTAAGCTGTTTTTTAAGTTAAAGCAACTAGTTTGCTTTATAATACTAGCATTAATATTAGTTTTTTTTTACTACTGCTATTTAATTTTTCTTTTTTTACTACTGCTTTTTTTTTAATAAAAATAGCTAATAAAAGTGCTAAAGTTTATTGTTTTAATACATTATTAATTCTAAAAATCTTTAAAATCTTTAAATTTAATTTTTAACTTTTTGTTTTTAGTAGTATAACTTAGATTTAGTTTATTAGTTATTAAATAAAGTTTATTTATATAATGCTATTTAGCATTTTTGTTTTTTAAATATTTTTTTAGTATATTTTTAAGAGTTTATTTTGTAAATTGTTTATTATTTAACTTTTTATACCGGTATTTGTTCTTATATATTAGGTTTTACTAATTAAAAAGCTATTAAAATATAACGGACTTATTATATATTAATATAATAAGTTTGCTTTTAAAGTTTTAATTTATAAATAATAGTAAAATTTTTAACAGTAGTTCGTTAAAGAGGTTTTTAAAGTATTTTTATGTTACAAAATAAGCTAACTAAGCTAGTTAAAAAGCTATATATAAAAAAAGCATACGCGAAAAAAGTTTTATTTGCTAAAAAGATATATAATTAAACCACTATAAGGGTTTAATGTATAAACTTAATAAACTTAAGCGTTAAGTTTATTAAGCTTTAAACTTAACAGACTTAAATGTTAAGTTTATTAAGCTTTAAACTTAAAACGATATAGCGTTAAGCTTATTAAAAAAAGCAGCATTTATAAATTACTACTACTGTTTCTTTTATTTATATAATTATGCACTTTTTATATTTAATTATTTATTTAGTTCTTGCTTTTTAGCTATTAATTTTATTTCTTTATAATTGCTAAGCACTAATATATTTATTACTTTTAATCTTTTAAAACCTTTATTAATGCATAATAATAAAAGTTCCTTAAAAACTTCCTTAATAAACTACTGCTAAAGATTTTATTATTACTTATAAATTAAAACTTTAAAAGCAAACCTGTTATATTAATATATAATAAGTTCATTATACTTTAATAGCTTTTTAATTAATAAAACTTAGCACATAAAACAAGTATTAGTATAAAAAAGTTAAATAATAGTTAGTTTATAAAATAAACTTTTAAAAGCATGCTTAAAAAATATTCAAAAAACAAAAATACTAAATAGCATTACATAAGTAAACTTTACTTAATAACTAATAAATTAAATCTAAGTTATATTATTAAAAACAAAAAGTTAAAAATTAAGTTTAAAGATTTTAAAGACTTTTAAAACTAGTAACGTACTAAAATAATAAACCTTAGCACTTTTATTAGCTACTTTTATTAAAAAAAAAGCAGTAACAAAAGAAAAAAAGTTAAGCAGTAATAATAAAAAAAAACTAACGCTAATGCTAGTGCTATAAAGTAAACTAGTTGTTTTAACTTAAAAAACAGCTTAAATATTAGCTATAATAATTAAAGCAGCAATAATAATTACTATTGTAACAATAAGTCAAAGTTTTAAATAAGTAATTATACTATAATTAATGCTAATATTACTACTAGCAAACTTAATACTTACTTTTACTACTGCTATATTTAAAGTAATAATTTAAAATAAAAAACCTAACTTTTTATTATTATTACTGCTTTTATTATTAAGATTATTTATAATATTAAAAATGCTAAACATTAAAGGTTTTAAACTTATTGTTTTAAAGCTTTATAATAAATCTATAAATATAAAAGCCTTTTTAATCTATGTTAAACTTTATTTAAAATAGCACTTAACTATTATTACGAAAAAAAATTAAAAAGTAATAACTATTTTATAATTTTTATTAAAAAAAATACTAAAATAGTTTTAACCTATTTTAAAAAATTTCTTAAAAGTTAATAAGTTAACTAACTTTAAGCTAAAAACAAAAAAGATTTTTAAAAACTATATTAAGTTTAAAAATTAAATAAAAGCACTGTTTAAAAATATTTAAAAAGCAAAACATATAAAAAAAGCACTTTATTACTTAAAACAAACAAAAGCAGCAATAAATTATGCTATAAAATTTAAATAATTAGCAGTAATTTTAAAATTATTTAAGCTTATATTGTTTTACTTATTTTATAGTAAATTTAAAACTTAAGTTTAAAACGAATTATATAAAATAAATAAACTAGCAAAAATTAATACGTATATTAATATAGCTATTATAATTAATTAATAATTATTTAATTAGTACTTTAAAACTAAAAAAACTAAAAAAAACAAAAAAAAGAATACTTAAGAAAGTATTAAATAAAGATTTAAATAAATTAATAAAGTCCAAAAATAATAACCTTAAAATATGTTTAAAGTTAAATGTTATAACTATAAAAAAAAAAACACTTTTAAAAATAATATTAATTTAAAAAAAAGAACAAAAAGAAAAGCTACAAAAAAAAAAGATCTTTTAGCTTAAAAAAAAAGTACAAGTTATAAAAGTTTAAAACAACAAAAAACAACAAAATAACTTAAAAAATACATTTTTAAAGCAAAAATATAAAGTTACTATTTTAAATTAAAACAGAAGTGCTATATTAAACAAATTTAAATGCTTTATTTATATAAGTTAAAATAAACAAACATGCAAATATTATTTAAAAGCTTTATAGTTATTAAAACAAATTACAAAAAAATATATTTGCTATATAAACAATTAAAGTTATTTAATATATAATTTAAAAAAATAGTTTAACTAAAAGTAATAAATAATAAAAAGTAATAAATTAACGTAGTTAGTAAACTTATAAAATTATAAAAACTTTAAACTATTAAAGCTTAAAATATAGCTTAAAAAAAAGTTTTATTTAAAAAAACAAAACTATAATTATAAATAGTATAATTACTAAACTAATTACAAATTATTAAAATATTTAATTGCTAAATAAACTTAAAGAAATAAAACTTATAAAACTTTAAAACAAAAATAAATAAAATTAAAAGCTATAAAAAATACTACAAAAAAAAAACTAATAAAAATAAATAAAGTATTTTTATAGCTTAAATTGCTTTAAATATAACAAAATAAAAAAGCATTAATAGTTAGCATAAAAATTAATACGTTTTAAAAACTAAAACTAATAATTTAACTAATTGCTAAAAATTATTACTATAATAAAACTATAATAAAAAACAATAATAATATTTTATGCTTAAAAAATCTAAAACATAACAAAGTACTATAAAATTGCTATATAATATATTATTATTATTAATATTTACTTAATAAACTAAAGAATAATTAGTTTTTTAAACAAATTGCAAAAATAGAAATAAAAAACTTTTATAAATTAAAATGGTTAGTTATAACTATAGTTTATTATAAAGATCTTTAAAGATTTATAACATTTAAAAAGGATTTTAATTGTACTTATAATACTATTTTAAAAAAATATAAAAATAACTGCTATAAATATTACTAGCTAATTAAAGCATAATTATACCGAAAAATAGTTACTAAAAGTAAAAAAGCTTAAAAACTACGATTTAAAGCTTAACTAAAAGCAAAAACAAAACAAAATATAATAACGTTTAAAGTACTAAATAAAACAAATATTTAAACATTTTATAAAAAAAAATTAAAAAATAAAATAAGCATTTGCTAAATAAGCAGCAAATAGCTAAAAAAACTAAAGCTTTACGTAAAGTTTAATATAATAACTAAAAAAATTAATTTAAAGTTAAACTTATATATTAAAAAAAAAATATAATACTTTAATTAACTTAAAAGCATAAGCTAACATAATTTTATTTAAAGTAATAAAACAAAATAAAATTCTTTAAAAATACAAGCAAAAATCCTAAAAAATTAAAAGATTTAATAAAAGCACTTCTAGCTATAATAATAGTTATATACTTAAAAAAACTAAGCTTTTTAATATATTTATATAAAAATACAAAAAACAAATTATATTAAATATTACTAATATATTTAATTATAACATTATTTTAAGAATATTATAGTTAAAAACTAGTAACTTTTTAATTTAATAAAAAGCTAAAACTATTAAATAAGAAAATAAAAAACAAAGCAAGAAAATTAAGAAAATTATAAAAGAAATTTTAAACAAAATACTAAAAATATATTATAAATTTTATAAACTATTTAAAAAAAAAAAAAAAAAAAAACTTTCTAAACATAGCTTATAAAACTACTATATTTTTATTAAAGAAAAATATTAACTAAAGCTTTATTAAGTATACTATATAAGCTTAAATAAAACAAACGCTTTATAAAAATATATTTAGAAAAACTTAGCAAAAGGATTCTTAAAAGAATTTTAGTTATTTGCTAAATACTTTATAATACTAGTACTTAAAATAAAAAATAAAAAACAACTAATTAATAAAAAAAAAAAACTAGTATAACAAATAATAGTTAACTATTAACTATTAAACGTAATTATTATTGCAAATAAATATTCTTTTATTTTATTAGTAACTATAAAAAAAAACATTAGCTAAACAAAATAGTTTATAGTAGTTAATATTTTAAATAAATATTATACTATTAGAATAGCTAAAAAAAAAAAATAAAAAACTGCTATATAAATAGTATATAAACTATATAAGTATATAGTTATGCTATAAAAACTATAAAACATATTAGCTAGCTTTTAATATATAATAATAATAATTTTATAAAAGTTTTTAAACAAATTTATGTTTATTTACTTAAATAATATCTTAATTTATTTTAAAACATTAAAAAAATACAAAAAATATATAACTTAAATATTAAAAATACTTAAATAAGCAAAATTATAACTTAATACAAAAAAATATATATAGCATATATAAAAAATCGACTTTTTAAGATTTATAATTACTTTAAAACAAATATAGATTTAATAATTAAAAATTAACATAATATAAAACTAGAAAATATTTAACTTAGCTACTATTATAAACATATAACAAACATTAGGATTTTTAAACTATGTTTAAATATTGATTTAAAACTTTAGAAAAATAGCGTTTTATTTTATAAAGTATACAAAAAAGAAATACAAAAAAAAGTTTTTTTTAATTTTAAAAAAAGCTTAAAAAGCTTTTAAAAAATTAAAACTAAAAGTTATTTTTAACTTTATAGTTAAACTACTTAATTTATAAAAAAAAAAAAGGCTAAAAATAAATGCTTTAAATAATATAATTGCAAAAGTTTTAAAACAACTAAAAAATAATAAAAAATAGCACTTAATAGCTTATTATTTTAAAGCACTATAAAACATAGCATTATAATACTTTATATATAATAAAAAACTATTTGTAATTATTATAATACTTAAAAAGTAAAAACTGTTTTTTATAAAAACTATAAAGCTAATTAAAATTTATTTAAATTATTAAAACTTAACGAAATTTATAACTATATAAAAAATTACTAAATAACATAAAAATTAAATGGTTTTTTTTTTTAAATTTAACTTTAAAATATGTTATATTAAAGGAAAAAAAAACATTTAAGCAAACATACTTAGCTAATAAAATTAAAAAAGATTTAAAGTTTTAAAAAAAAACATTTAAATATTATATCTTTAAAAAAATAAAAGCTTAAAAGTTAAAGTTATACTTAAAAATTTTATAGATATATAGCTATAATAAGCTTATAACTTAAAAAAGTTAGTATAGCTATAAAAACACAAAAAATTAAAAAATAACAAGTTAATATATAAATATAAAGTTTATTTACTAAAATTCTTATAAAACAAATTTATTAAAAAATTTTACGAACACTTATTATATAAACATTAAAAAGTAATAAAAATAGTTAAACAACTATAAAAAAAATATGATTTTTTAAAACTATAAAACATAATTAAGTTTATTATAAAGAAATATAATATTTGTAATAAAACTAAAGTAGCTTAATATAAGCTTTATAAATTATTATAACTTATATAAATACTTAAATAAACATAATATATTATTGCTTAAAATTTTATTATAGCATTATTTCTATTAATTAATTTAGTTATAAAAGTATAATATAATAAAATATAAGTTATTATTAATAAACTTATTAAATATGCTTACTTTTTACTATTTAAAGAAAATATAATAGTTAAACAACTTATATATATTTTTATATGCTAATATTTAAACAAACATAAGCTACTAAAAAAAATTGTTTTAAACTAAAATAAACTGTTTACTTTTAAATTTAAAACTAGTTTTTTTAAACTTATTAATATTAAACTAAAGTTTTTAACTGCTTATTATTTATAAATTAATAAATAAACAAAAAAACTAAACTAAATATTAAAACAGTATTTATAAAGTTATATTAATTACTAATAAAATAATTAAGTAAAACTATTATTAATAATATAAATTTTATATAATATATTAATAAATAAAAATATAAATATATTTTTGCATAAAGCTGTTTATAAACAGCAAGCAACTATTAAAAAACAAAAAAAAACATTAATAAAAGCATTTATTATTTTAATTATAACACCTTAAGTAAAAACTATTATAACAAAAATTAAAACGCTATAAGCTAAACTATAATTATATTTTTAGTTTTTATAACAATAAATGTTAATATATTATAATAAAAAACAAACTAAAAAACTAACTTTTAAAAAAAAAACAAAGTTTATTTGCTATAACAAAAATAAAATGTAAACATTAATATTTTTTAAATTAAAACAAAATAACTAAGCAATAAATTAAAATTTAAAAAATTTAGCTTTTTTAAAATTAAAAAAGTTATTTTACTTATTAACTATAAACTATTATTACTAAAAAATATGCAAATTTACTTTATTTTTTATATTTTTTTACTAAAACTAGTACTTATTAAAATATTTATTAAAATATAACTAAAAATAAAAACAGATTAAAACATTTATAAAGTTAAAAATATACTAGATTTTTATTAAAATAATAATAATATTAAGTATTTTATTAAATAAAAGAAATACTTATATGCTAATAATATTTAAGAACTTAAAAAATACTTAAAAACTGCTAAAATAATTATAAATTAGTTTTACTATTAATATTTTAACTAGCTAAAGCTAAAAAAAAAAAATCAATTTTAAATAAAGCGTTTAGCGCATTTTAATTAAACTTTAAAAAAATAACTAGCAATAGCTATATTGTTTTAATATACTGTTTTTATTTTTTAGCTATATAACGCTTTTTTGCTTTAATTTGCTTAAGCTTTTTTAAACTACTTAAACTATAAGCTATAATAGTAGCTATTTTTTTTTGCTATAGTTTTTTTTGTTGCTTAAAACAGTAGATTTTTGCGCTTATTTTTTTATGCTTTTTTATTAGCGTGTTTAATTTATTCTTTAGCTTTTTGTGCTAAAAAGTAAACTGCTGCATTTGCTTTAAAAACAAACTTTTAGCGTTATAATTTGCTTGTTTAGCTATAATATATTTAATATATTAATTAGAGTTAAATTTTAATATTAAATATTTTGTACTACAACAATTATAGCAAAAGCATAAAGCTATTTTAATTAATTTTAGTTTAATAAAAAAAAGCAAAGTAAAGTTTTATTAAGCTTTTTGTTTAAAACGCAACAAGCAAGGTTTTTTAAAAACCTTACTAAATATAATAAGCACAAGAAATAAAAAAAAAGAAATAAAAGAAAAAAACTTACAAAAAAGAAAACATAAAATTATTAAAATAACAATTATAAAAAAAAAAGGATAATATTACAAAATAAGCTAACTAAGCTAATTAAAAAGCCATATATAAAAAAAGCATACGTAAAAAAAGTTCTATTTGCTAAAAAAATATATAATTAAACTATTATAAAGGTTTAATGCATAAACTTAACAAACTTAAGCGTTAAGTTTATTAAGCTTTAAATTTAACAAACTTAAGCGTTAAGTTTATTAAGCTTTAAATTTAAAACAATATAATATTAAGCTTATTAAAAAAAGCAGCGTTTATAAATTATTACTACTGTTTTTTTTGTTTATATAATTACGCACTTTTTATATTTAATTATTTATTTAGTTCTTGCTTTTTAATTATTAATTTTATTTTTTTATAACTGCTAAGCATTAATATATTTATTATTTTTAATCCTTTAAAACCTTTATTAATATATAGTAATAAAAGTTCTCCAAAAACCTTTTTAACGGATTACTACTAAAAATCCTATTATTACTTGCAAATTAAGACTTTAAAAGCAAACCTGTTATATTAATATATAATAAGTTTGTTATATTTTATTACTATGCATTAATAAAGTTTTAAGAAATTAAAAGTAATAAATATATTAATGCTTAGTAGTTATAAGAAAAAATTAATAGCTAAAAAACTAAAACTAAATAAATAACTAAATATAAAAAGTATATAATTATATAAACAAAAAAAGGGTAAAAAAAGTAAAGATTTTCCTTAAATTACTATAAGTTTAATAAGCGTTAAATTATTATAAGCTTAGTAAGCTTTAAATTACTGTAAGCTTAATAAGCCCTAAATTATTATAAGCTTAGTAAGCTAAGTAAATTATTACATAACTTGTTTTTAATTAGCATAAAATTCTCTAAGGTATATATAAAAGCATTAAGCCGTTTTAAAGGCCACCTTAGTGCTAATTTCGTAACAAAAACTTTATTTATATTTTTTAAGAGCTTAAGATTTACTTTATTAAACGCTAATGTTAAAATATTTGCAAAAAAACATATATATATTACTATATATATAAATAACTTATTAATTATTGCTTTATTTATAAAAGAAATAAACAAGGTTAAAATAGCTTTATATAAATAGTTCGATATAATAGATTTAAGTTTTTGCTTTTATTACTTAAGTATAATAATTAAAAAGAATAAGCTTAACTAAACAATTTATTTAAGCTAAAGCGTTTATATTAAAAAAGTTTTATAAGATTTTAACTTTTAAAAAGCAAAGCTTAAAAATATTTCTATAAAAACTAAAGCTTTTAAACTTTTAGCTGCTAATTATATAACTAGCTTAAAAAACAAAGCTTAATATATAAGTGCTATAAAATCTTTAATATATGCTATATTTAGTACTTAATTAAATATTGCTTATGTTATATTTTTTTATAGCTGTTTTATAGCAAAGCTTAATAAAACTTGCAAAGTAGCTATTATAAAAATTTTTAAATACTTAAAAAAAACAGTAAATATAAAACTAGCTTATTGCAAAAAACTTTAAGAGCTAATTAGCTATTTTAATATAAACTATGCTAGCAACTAAAATACTTAAAGGTTTATTTTTAAGTATATTTTTAACCTTAAAAGCGCAGCTTTAAGCTAAAGTTTAAAGCATTAAACTATTATATTACTATTTTTATATAAAGCAAAATATATTAAGCAAACTTAAGCTACTAAAAAAGCTATATAGCTTAAGCTATTACTTAAAAAGTTAAACGCTGTTTAAAAAATAAAAACTATAGTTATTTATTGCAACAATTAAAAAACTATAGCTTTAGTTAAAAATTTTTTTTATTATATTAATACTAAATATATTATTATATAGCTAAAGTTTGTTTGCAAATAATAAGCTACTAAAAACGTTAAAGTTTAATATGTTTTTACTAATAAACAAGTAATAAACAGCTTAATAAAAGCGCTGCTAAAAAACAAATTTTTTGCATTTTAAAGTGCTTTAAGCCTAAAATAAAAAAACTAATAAAAGCAAAAGCTACTTTATATTACACTAAAGACTTTACTTTATACTAAAAAATAAAGCTTTACTTTATACTATAAGTAAAGCTTTATTAAAATATTATATTAGTAAAGCTGCTATATAATTAATACTTATTATAAGCTTAACTTTTTATAACTAAGTAACGTTAAGCTATTTATATAATTATTAATAATTTATTAAGGAATTTTTGCTTACTGCTTTTATATAATTTAAATTAACGTTATAAGAACTAAAAATTAAACTTTTTACTTAAAATTAATTATTAAGCATACTTTTTATATTGTTTTTTAAATTTGCAGCTTTTATTTACCTTAGTAAAGAAATAGTAAAAGTTTTTAATTACTAGTAATAAAAAATATAGCTATATTAATAAACTTACTTAGTTTTTTAGCAAAACTTTTATTAAACTTAAAAACTATAAGTAATAAAATAATAATATATTTAAACTAATTTTAAACACTTAAACTATACTTGTGTAACGGACCTATTATATATTAATATAACAGGTTTGCTTTTGGGGTCTTGATTTGCAGGTAATAATAAGATCCTTAGCGGTAGTCCGTTAAGGAGGTTTTTAGGGGACTTTTACTACTATGCATCAATAAAAGTCTTAAGGAATTTTAAAAGTAATAAATATATTAGTGCTTAGCAGTTATAAAGTAAATAAAATTAATAGCTAAAAAGCTAGAACTAAATAAATAACTAAATACAGAAAATGCCTAACTATATAAACAAAAAAAAAGTAGAAAAAATAAAGACTTTTTTTTAGATTACTATAAGTTTAGTAAGCACTAAATTACTATAAGCTTAGTAAGCCTTAAATTACTGTAAGCTTAATAAGCCTTAAATTACCGTAAGCTTAATAAGCTAAGTAAGTTATTATATAACTTAGCTTTAGTTAGCATAAGTACAAAGTATATATAAAAGCACTAAGTTGTTCTAAAAGCTACTTTAGTGCTAATTTTGTAACATTATTTCCTTTTTTTTAAAATTGTTGTTTTAACAATTTTTCTATAAATATTTTCCCTTTTTTTTTCCTGCATGTTAAAAATGTTAAAGCGCATTAAAAGAACTAACTGCTTATTAAAAACAAAGCAAAAACTTGTTTTTGCTTCTTTTATTAATTCTACTAGTTATAAAGTTATGCTTTACTTTCGTTGCTTTAATTAATTATTAATATATAAAATAACAGATAATATATCTTATTGCTTTAAATGTATGCATGCTAGCTGCTTTTATAATAAGTTAAAAGTTCTAATTAACTTAATTAATAATATAATTTCTAAGCACTATTGTTTTAAGGAAAAAAAAAAGCAAGCAAAACAACAGCTGCTTTTAATTTAAAAAAAACTAAAACAAGCTTAAAACAGCTTTAACTTTGCTTTAAGCAAGCTAGCTTAGCTTTGTATACAAAAACGTTTTTTAAAAGCAAAAAGCGTTAAAATAGTTTAGCAGAAGCTTTAGTTCCTAAATAAGTTAAACAAAATAAAGCGCATTAAAAAAGAACAAAAAGCGCTAGTAAAAAAGCAAAAACAACAAAAAAAGCAAGCTAAAGTAATATAAGCTGCTTTATTTAAGTTTAATTAAGATTTTCTAGGCGTTTTTTTTAAAGTTAACTTCTTTTTTTTAATTTTAAGCAGTTAAAGTATTAGCAATAAAACCAATTTACAATTACTACAGCAGTCTTTAAGTATTTCTTAAGTTCTTAAATATTATTAGCATATAAATATTTGTTTTATTTAATAAAATACTTAATATTATTATTATTTTAACGAAAATCTAATATGTTTTTAACTTTATAAATGTTTTAATCCGTTTTTATTTCTAGTTATATTTTAATAAATATTTTAATAAGTGCTAGTTTTAGTAAAAAAATATAAAAAACAGAGTAAATTTACATGTTTTTTAGTAATAACAGTTTATAGTTAATAAATAAAATAACTTCTTTAATTTTAAAAAAGCTAAGTTTTTTAAATTCTAATTTATTGCTTAGTTGTTTTGTTTTAATTTAAAAGATATTAGTGTTTATATTTTGTTTTTATTATAGCAAATAAACTTTGTTTTCTTTTTTAAAAGTTAGTTTTTTAGTTTGTTTTTTGTTATAGTATACTAATATCTATTATTATAAAAACTAAAAACGTAGTTATAGTTTAGCTTATAACGTTTTAATTTCTGTTATAATAGTTCTTGCTTAAAGTACTATAATTAAAATAGCAAGTGCTTTTATTAATGTTTTTTTTTGTTTTTTAATAATTGCTTGCTATTTATAAATAGCTTTATGCAAAAATATGTTTATATTTTTATTTATTAATATATTATATAAAATTTGTACTATTAATAATAGTTTTACTTAATTATTTTATTAATAGTTAATATAACTTTATAAATACTGTTTTAGTATTTAGTTTAGTTTTTTTGTTTGTTTGTTAATTTATAAGTAATAAGCAGTTAAAAACTTTAGTTTAACATTAATAAGTTTAAAAAAACTAGTTTTAAATTTAAAAATAAACAGTTTATTTTAGTTTAAAACAATTTTTTTTAGTAGCTTATATTTGTTTAAATATTAACGTATAAAAGCATATGCAAGTTGTTTAGCTATTATATTTTCTTTAAATAGTAAAAAGTAAGCATACTTAATAAATTTATTAATAATAACCTATATTTCATTATATTATACTTTTATAACTAAATTAGTTAATAAAAATAATGCTATAATAAAATCTTAAGCAATAGTATATTATGCTTATTTAAGTATTTATATAAATTATAGCAGTTTATAAAGCTTATATTAAGCTACTTTAGCTTTATTGCAAATATTACATTTTTTTATAATAAATTTAACTATGTTTTATAGTTCTAAAAAATCGTATTTTTTTTATAGTTGTTTAACTATTTTTGTTGCTCTTTAATGTTTATATAATAAGTATTTATAGAATTTTTTAATAAACTTGTTTTGTAAAAATTTTAATAAATAAACCTTATGTTTATATATTAGCTTATTATTTTTTAATTCTTTGTGTTTTTATAGCTATACTAACTTTTTTAAGTTATAAGCTTATTATAACTATATATCCGTAAGGTTTTTAAATATAACTTTAACCTTTAAGCTTTTATTTCCTTAAGAATGCAATACTTAAATGTTTTTTTTTAAAACTTTAAATCCTTTTTGATTTCGTTAGCTAAATATATCTGCTTAAATGTTTTTTTTTCCTTTAATGTAATATATCTTAAAGTTAAATTTAAAAAAAAAAACCATCTAATTTTTATGTTGTTTAGTAATCTTTTGTGTAATTATAAATTTTGTTAAGTTCCAATAATTTAAATAAATTTTAATTAGCTTTATAATTTCTATAAAAAACAGTTCTTACTTTTTAAGTGCTATAATAATTGCAAGTAGTTCTTTGTTATATATAAAGTATTATAATACTACGTTTTGTAGTGCTTTAAAGTAATAAACTATTAAATGCTATTTTTTATTATTTTTTAGTTATTTTAAAACTTCTACAATTATACTATTTAAAGCATTTATTTTTAGCTTTTTTTTTTTCTGTAAATCAAGTAATTTAACTATAAAATTAAAAGTAATTCTTAGTTTTAGTTTTTCGAAAGCTTTTTAAGCTTCTTTTAAAATTAAAAAAAACTTTCTTTTATATTTCTTTTTTATATACTTTATAAAATAAAACGCTATTTTTTTAAAGTTTTAAATTAACATTTAAATATAGTTTAAAAATCTTAATGCTTGTTATATGTTTATAATAATAGCTAAATTAAGTATTTTTTAGTTTTATACTATGTTAATTTTTAATTGTTAAATCTATATTTGTTTTAAAGTAATTATAAATTTTAAAAAGTTAATTTTTTATATATGCTATATATATTTTTTTATATTAAGTTATAGTTCTGCTTATTTAAGTATTTTTAATACTTAAGTTATATGTTTTTTATGTTTTTTTAATGTTTTAAAATAAATTAAAATATTATCTAAGTAAATAAATATAAACTTGTTTAAAAACTTTTATAAAATTGTTATTATTATGTATTAAAAGCTAGCTAATATATTTTATAGTTTTTATAGCATAACTATATACTTATATAGTCTATATATTGTTTATATAGTAGTTTTTTATTTTTTTCTTTTAGCTATTTTAATAGCATAATATTTATTTAAAATATTAATTGCTATAAATTACTTTGCTTAGCTAATATTTTTTTTTATAATTACTAATAAAGTAAAAAGATATTTATTTGCAATAATAATTATGTTTAATAATTAATAGTTAATTATTATTTGCTATACTAGTTTTTTTTCTTTATTAATTAATTGTTTTTTATTTTTTATTTTAAGTACTAGTACTATAAAGTATTTAATAAATAACTAAAATTTTTTTAAGAATTTTTTTGCTAAGTTTTTCTAAATATATTTTTATAAAGCGTTTGTTTTGTTTAAGCTTATATAGTATACTTAATAAAGCTTTAATTAACATTTTTTTTTAATAAAAATGTAATAATTTTATAAGCTATATTTAAGTAATTTTTCTTTTTTTCTTTTTTTAAATAGTTTATAAAATTTATAATATACCTTTAGTATTTTATTTAGGATTTTTTTTGCAATTTTTCTAATCTTTTTGCTTTATTTTTTACTTTTTTACTTAATAGTTTTTGCTTTTTATTAAATTAAAAAGTCGCTAGTTTTTAACTATAATATTTCTAAAATAATATTATAATTAAATATATTAGTAATATTTAATATAATTTATTTTTTATGTTTTTATATAAATATATTAAAAAGCTTGGTTTTTTTAAGTATACAACTATTATTATAGCTAAAAATACTTTTATTAAATCTTTTAATCTTTTAAAATTTTTGCTTGTATTTCTAAGGAATTTTATTTTGTTTTACTACTTTAAGTAAAATTATATTAGCTTATGTTTTTAAGTTAATTAAAGTATTATACTTTTTTTTTTAATATATAAGTTTAACCTTAAATTAATTTTTTTAGTTATTATATTAAACTTTATATAAAGCTTTAATTTTTTTAGCTACTTATTACTTATTTAATAAGTGCTTATTTTGTTTTTTGATTTTTTTTCATAAGATATTTAAATGCTTATTTTGCTTAATATTTCAAACGTTATTATACTTAGTTCTAGTTTTGCTTTTAATTAAGCTTTAAATTATAGTTTTTAAACTTTTTTGCTTTTAGCAATTATTTCTTAATATAAGCATGCTTTAATTAGCTAGTAATATTTATAAAAGTTGTTTTTATATTTTTTTAAAACAGTATTATAAATACAGTTGTAATTTTTCTTAAACGTTGCAAAATTTCGTAGATTTTTATAATAAACTAAAGTTATAACTAACTATTTTACTTCGTAAAGGTTTTTTATTTCTGTTTTTGCAATCTGTTTAAAAAACTAGTTATTTTTTAGTTTATTAAATAAATATTAATAGCATTAGTATATTATATAGCAAGTTTATAGTACTTTGTTATATTTTAAATCTTTTAATTATAAAATATTATTATTATTTTTTATTATAGTTTTATTATAATAATAACTTTTAGCAATTAGTTAAATTGCTAGTTTTAGTTTTTAAAACATATTAGTTTTTATGCTAATTATTAATACTTTTTTGTTTTGTTACATTTAAAGCAATTTAAGCTATAAAAATATTTCGTTTATTTTTATTAGTTTTTTTTTTGTAGTGTTTTTTATAACTTTTAATTTTATTTGTTTTTATTTTAAAGTTTTATAAGTTTTATTTTTTTAAGTTTATTTAGCAACTAAGTGCTTTAGTAATTTATAGTTAGTTTAATAACTATACTATTTATAGTTATAGTTTTATTTCTTTAAACAAAACTTTTCTTTAAGCTACATTTTTAGCTTTAATAGTTTAAAGTTTTTATAGTTTTATAAATCTACTAGTTATATTAACTTATTATTTTTTATTGTTTGCTACTTTTAATTAAACTATTTTTTTAGGTTATATACTAAACAACTTTAATTGTTTATATAGCAAATATATTTTTTTATAATTTGTTTTAATAACTATAAAGCTTTTAGATAATATTTGTATGCTTATTTATTTTAACCCGTATAAATAAAGCATTTAGTTTTATTTAGTATAATATTTTTATTTTAATTTAAAATAGCAACTTTATACTTTTGCTCTAAAAACATATTTTTTAAGTTGTTTTATTGTTTTTTATTGTTTTGAACTTTTATAACTTGTACTTTTTTCTTAAGCTAAAGGATTTTTTTTTTTTTATAGCTTTTTTTTCCGTTCTTTTTTTCAGATTAGCATTGTTTTTAAAAATGTTTTTTTTTTTCGCAGTTATAACATTTAACTTTAAACATGTTTTAAAGTTATTATTTTTGGACTTTATTAATTTGTTTAAATCTTTGTTTAATATTTTCTTAAATGTTCTTTTTTTTGTTTTTTTTAGTTTTTTTAGTTTTAAAGTACTAGTTAAATAATTATTAATTAATTATAATAGCTATATTAATATACATATTAATTTTTGCTAGTTTATTTATTTTGCATAGTTTGTTTTAAATTTAAGTTTTAAGTTTACTATAAAATAAATAAAATAATGCAAGCTTAAGTAATTTTAAGATTACTGCTAATTATTTAAATTTTATAATATAATTTACTGCTGCTTTTATTTATTTTAAGCAGTAAAATGCTTTTTTTACGTGTTTTACTTTTTAAATATTTTTAAATAGTACTTTTATTTAATTTTTAAACTTAACGTAGTTTTTAAAAATCTTTTTTATTTTTAGCTTAAAATTAATTAACTTATTAGCTTTTAAAAAATCTTTTAAAATAAGTTAAAATTACTTTAGTACTTTTTTTAACAAAAATTATAAAGTAGTTATTACTTTTTAATTTTTTTTTGTAATAATAGTTAAATGCTACTTTAAATAAAGTTTAGCATAAATTAAAAAAGCTTTTATATTTATAGATTTATTATAAAGTTTTAAAGCAATAGGTTTAAAACTTTTAATGTTTAGCATTTTTAATATTGTAAAAAATCCTAATAATAAAAGCAATAATAATAGTAAAAAGTTAAGTTTTTTATTTTACATTATTACTTTAAGCATAACAATAATAAACATAAGCGTTAGGTTTACTAGTAATAATATTAATATTAGTTATAATATAATTATTTGTTTAGAATTTTAATTTATTATTGCAATAGTAATTATTATTGCTGCTTTAATTACTATAACTAGTATTTATATTAGTTTAAAAGTTATAACGCTTAATATTTAAGCTATTTTTTAAGTTAAAGTAACTAGTTTGCTTTATAATACTAGCATTAGTATTAGTTTTTTTTTACTACTGCTGCTTAATTTTTTTTTTTTTATTACTGCTTTTTTTTTAATAAAAATAGCTAATAAAAGTGCTAAAGTTTATTATTTTAATACATTACTAGTTTTAAAAATCTTTAAAATCTTTAAACTTAATTTTTAACTTTTTGTTTTTAGTAATATAACTTAGATTTAGTTTATTAATTATTAAGTAAAGTTTACTTATATAATATTATTTAGCATTTTTGTTTTTTGAATATTTTTTAAATATACTTTTAAAAGTTTATTTTATAAACTAACTATTATTTAACTTTTTTATATTAATATTTGCTTTATATACTAAGTTTTATTAATTAAAAAGCTATTAAAGTATAATAAACTTATTATATATTAATATAACAGGTTTGCTTTTAAGGTTTTAATTTGTAAGTAATAATAAGATCTTTAGCAGTAATCTATTAAAAAGGTTTTTAAGGAACTTTTATTATTATGCATTAATAAAAGTTTTAAAAAATTTTAAAAATAATAAATGTATTAATACTTAGCAATTATAAAATAAATAAAATTAATAGTTAAAAAATTAAAACTAAATAAATAACTAAATATAAAAAGTGCTTAACTATATAAACAAAAAAAAGGTAAAAAAAACAGAAACTTTTTCTTAAATTACCATAAGTTCAGTAAGCACTAAATTACTGTAAGCCTAGTAAGCCTTAGATCACCGTAAGCCCGGTAAGCCTTAGATCACTGTAAGCCTAGTGAGCCAGGTAAGTCGTTACGTGACTTAGCTCCAGTTAGCACAGGTGCAAGGTATGTATAGAAGCACTAGGTCGCTTTAAAGGCCACCCCAGTGCTAATTTTGTAACAACTTGTTTGCGCTTTATGTTTACTTTAAGGCTATATTTTTTAGCTACTTTAGTAAAAAAAAAAACTAAGAAATTAGCAAAGCAATATTAAACGCTTTTACTTAAAATATCTTTAATGCTTTTTATAACTGCAAAAAGAACAATAAATATACTTAAATTAGTTTATTTTTTATATTTACGGAAAAACTAATAAAGAATTTATAAAAGAACGCAAAATGGCATATTTATGCTATAGCATTAATTGTAAACTTTGCTAAAAGTAAAATTGCAATATTTTAAGACTACGATTTTATTAAAAACATAACTACTAAATTATAAACAAAGGATGTTCTTTAAAAAAAACAACAAATTTTTTTAAAATTCGTTTTAAAAAAAGTTTAAAAGCTATTTATTTAGTATAACATTAATAACTTATTTAGTAGTTAAAATTTATGCTTATTATATAACATATTATAAGTTTACTAATAAGTTACTTTAAAAAACTACTTATATTTAAGACTTAAAAACCTTAAAATTAAAAACTATATTTTTTTAGTAAAGTAATTAAAGCTTGTAAAACTAATATATATTTATTGTTTTTTTTTTTTTTTTACAGGAGTTTTTTATAAGTTTAACTAGCGTTAAAAACTTTAAACAAGATTTAAAACAATAAAATAAGCATTTAGCAATATACTTAAAGTATAACTACTTATATAAATTATAGAAAAAAAAAACGATAATATATTACCTTTTTTATAACTATGTTTTTTTAAATTTATTTAAAAGATAACACTTATAATATTACATAGTTTGCACTTTATACTAAATATATATAAAAACATAGTTTTATTGTTGCTAAAATAAACGGGTTTAAAGTGAGTAAAAGTGTTAAAATAAGTAAATATAGTATACTTTATACCTTTAAGCTATATATATTACCTATTCCCTTTGTTCTTTAGGTTACTTTTCTTACTTCTAGTTATCTTGAATACACTATTTTACTTGCTATATTGTACACTTCTTTATACCTTTGACAGACACTAAGCTCTGCTGTCCTGTATGTGTTCCTACGGTGTGGCTAAGCCATAAGAAACACTTTCAGAATCACGCCGAACTTGTCCACGGGCTATGCACACAGACCAGAAAGACCAATGCTTAGTACCTGGTTATCTAGATAAGCCACTGCAGCTACAACATGGCCGTACAAGTGCCACAATTAAAATATGGGAATTGCTACTTATAGACACATGAGTTTTTGCTATAAACACATAATGTTTTTGTTTTTGACATAACTTTCTAACTACCGGTCGCAATTCAACCTGAAACATATTATTTGGATCGTAATTGCGTGCTTTGTTTAAAAACACAAGTTGCACGTTTGTAGAACTAATGGTTACAAAGATATTCACAGTTGAGAAAATATGCTCTTATTTAAAAAGCAGCCTTGTGTATAAGCATAAATAATTGCATATCTTTATGACCGTTAGTCCTACAAACGTGGAAAATAAACCCTCTGAACCGTCAGCCACTGAGCTGCTTAGCCACATACATTTGCCACAGTAATGAACCACGCGCCCCATGTTAGCTGATGAGCCACACCAACCTAGCCACCCATACATACATATCGACCCTTCACATCCTGTAGACACCATATCTGTGATTTAGCGTTGTCGGCAGCGTTGATTCTGCAGGAAGCGCTGGCCGTGTTGTCGCCATGTTGTCGCCGCCAGCCTCCGTTCTTGCTGAACCTGCCTGTAGTTGAACCGCGCTGGTAGAAGCTTCTATATCGCCGCGTGTTAGCATTACACACTTTTAACCGGGTAGAGGTGGACTCTTGTTAGTGTATGTATGCACGTATACGTTAGTCATGCACTTGAGCTTGCCGACTGCTATACGCGTGCCATATATGTATGCATTATTTCTACACCTTGTTAAGCCAAGTAGTTTTACTAATGATTAAGATACTGCATTTCTTGCTGCTTCCGGGGCTTTAGGAAGGGCCCGAACGCCACAGTACGTCCCCGTCTCCTTGATCACGGTCTAATGGATCCAAAAGCGAGAAGTTGGGTCTTTATATTGTGTGAGAAGCTATAGGTTGGAATTCGGTCTACCCTTGTTGGTTCTTCTGTGAAGACGACTGCGTGCGCTGTGCAATATTTGCCTCTTTATTATGTTCATCTTTACGAGTTACCACCGATTTCTTAGACCTTTTGTTGGGTGGTGACGGGGGGGTACGGCCTTCCACTTCACTCGGATCCTTTCCCGTCTTGACTTTTTCCTAGTACCTATCAAGGGCATTATGTATGACTTTCAGAAAGTGATCCGCGGCATGGTCAAATATGTTCTTAATTGCACGTTGAAGGGTTCGAATATTATCGCTATAGACTTTCTCGAACAGGCCGTGGCCGTGTTGTCGGGGGTGGGAATGTAACGCATTGGGTCTGACGTTGTCCGTCGACGAGACCAGTTAGAATTGCCGAGCTAATTCTCGATTAGCTCTTCTTTAGCGATAGGCTTTTCGTTGGCAACGGGGCTGCGACGTCTTGATCCGTCACCGTTTTCAAGGCGGCGTCGCTTGACTGCTATAGAGTTAGTAGGACTGGATCTTTGGAAGGGAAAGGTGACGAACGGCTTCCTGCTACTTCTATGAGGACGGAGATACGTCGTTTCTTTCGAGGCAGCTCTTCAGAGCTTGTCTCACGCTCCTCAACCCGTGAGTGCATGCCGGGCGGTTCGATGGGGGAGGATCGAGGGCGGTTATTAGCGTTTGGTGGAGGCGGTCTGGAACTGAGCCGACTCCGAGCGTCGGCCTGAGGGGCGCTAACCTAGAGATGTTCGCTAGTGTAAGTAGCTAGTGATGCAAGCCCGCTTAGTTTGATCTACCTAGTACGAAGGTCGCGGCAAAAAGTTCTAATCATCCTTGGCAACTCCACATAGCAGCTTCGATTGAATGGGCAGTTCGGTTGGCAATCTGTAGCAGTTGGCAGCGGTCCGTAAAAAGAATTTAGCACTTAATACAGGCCGCGGTATGCGGATTATAGATAAGCTGGAAGTAAGAGAATCGAAACATTGGGATACACACTACTAAGGAGGTAACTAAAACAGCAATCCAATCCAAAAGTGGCATTCAAAGGGATAAGTAGGGCTTCGGTTTTTCGAAGCTGAAGAATTGATATCGGGAGACGAACCTTAACTTATTTGGAAAAAGTCCACTGGATGTTTTTCCACCCCCCTATATCCCATACAAGTCTTGGACACCTTGTGGATACTAGTAAAAACAACGGTCAGGCCTGCTTTCTATAGCGTTAGGGAGTAGGCCAGAGGTACACCTAGTGAACACACCTAGGTACAAAAGGTTAGCAGTAAACTCTACCAAATTAAAAGTTGGCTAATAACTTCAACGTAGTTTTTTAAGGGATGGGAACAACGAGCGTAGATGCCGCACACAACAAGAAGTCTTAAGGTTGGAAGTTGGCTAAAGTGGCTAAGGTGGGTAAGGTATAAGGTGGGTAAGGTATAAGGTGGGTAAGGTATAAGGTGGGTAAGGTATGAGGTGGGTAAGGTATAAGGTGGGTAAGGTATAAGGTGGGTAAGGTGTAAGGTGGGGTGTAAGGTGGGTAAGGTAGGTAAGGTGGCGAATAAGTGGCTAGTATGGCTAAGGTGACTGAATTAGGGGTGGTCTGTGCAAGAGCTGCTTTTTAAAGGGTTATGTCGGTAGGCTATATATCCCTTTGAAGGGCGTTTTAACTCCGTGACTTAAAAAGTGGAATAACGGGGCTTTCTGCATATGTAAATCTGTCCAATCAAAGCAGCATATAGTGCTCGGATAATATTATTATTGGGTGTATGCAGGTATGCCAAATACCCTGTTATTCCACTTTTTAAGTCACGGAGTTAAAACGCCCTTTAAAGGGATAAGGTTCGTACGGCGAAGTGAGCCGCAGTATGGAATTTATTGACCTATCCCTTTAGTTGGGGTTTTAGCTCCAATACATAAAAAGTGGAATTGCAGGATTAATTACATAAATAAATAAACCAATGAAATTACAATATGATACTCGGATAATTGTATTATTGGGTTATCTGTTTATGTAAGCAGCCCCGATATTCCACTTTTTATGTATTGGAGCTGAAACCCCAACTAAAGGGATACTGAACTACCGAAGGAAAGGAAGAAACGAAGGAAATGGGTGAGTGGGAGCCGAAGGGGTATACCCTTCGGCCAGCCCCTGGCTAGCCCATGGGCTAGCCCTAGTTACATTAGCCACCCTTAGCCACCCCTAGCCACCCATGGCCACACCTAGCCACCTATAGCCATATTGGCTGTAGTAGCTACTATAGCTAATATAGGCTGCGTACGATTAACCTGGAAATAACACGGAAATAACATTCCAACAGGTAAGCCTTTTAGTTTGCTTAGCCACATAATTATATGCCCTAAACTTCGCCAAGATCAAACACTAAGTTGCCATCACATATTAGAGGCTAGAGGTTGTGCCCACCCTAACTTAAAGTGCAGACCTTGACTTCACTCCAAAGCCAGCCCTTCGATAACTCCTTCGCAACCGATCCATCTCGCCCACCAAACGGCAAAAGACTACGTTGAAGTGGCCAAGTAACCTGAAGAAAAAATGGTAAATATACAGCTCATGCTGCGCCTACGCAGAGCTTGATCCATTGGCGGAAGTCTGTAGCCATCCAATGACCTAAGCAACTCAAAGAATAACGTAGCAAGTATATAAACTCGAGATCATCTGTGCGGCCAATGTTGAGGGGGCCGTAAACATAAATTTTATCAGGTTTGTCCAAAGCAAACCACAATTCCCAATTTTCGGCGGTAGCGATTAGGACAGGGATAACAAGATCGTTGGTACTACGGAACTTGCGCACACGGTCGAACCAGGTAGACAGCCACATGCCTAGCTGGACCTGTGCCTCTTGGTACCGTCTCGAGTCGACTTTAGTTTCAACGAAGACGCCGCTGGGGGCGGTGCGCAGGGGGTCATAATTCGACTGATTGAAGGTATCCACCTGTAGCGCGCTTACGAAGTCTCGGATATGCGCACTAAGCTCGTCCTCAGGGTTTGGTTTTAATAGCAACGCATAGTCGATCATCTTAGTACCTAGAGGTATCTCCAGCTGCAGCTCCGGTCGCGCCAGCGGCTGGAACGGCTTTGCGACATTAGCGCGCGTAACGTTCTCGACCGTGACTTCAGAGTGATCTGCTAGAGCAAGCTCCAGAATACGCTTGTAAACGGTTTCATTCCACGCGGCTTCTGACCTTTGCATAGACTTGTAGTCTTGTGTCTTTGCTACTATATCTAACAATATTTCTAGCTCATCCAAGAGGTTAAGTTTATCGAGGATTTCGTTGTTTTTGGGATCTTTTTCTACCTGGCTGTACGCTTCCGTAAATAGCTGCTCCCATTGCCGGTTCTTCCATCCCTTTTTATCCTTGTTCACAACGTGGTTTGAAAACAAATAGGCAATGTTTTCTGCGTCATCAGTCTCTTTTCCGTATCCAAGCTCCGGCAACAAGGTGTCTCGAAGCTGGAGCGGTAGAATTCCTTGGCGTGAACGGATCTTTGAATGAATCTGCTTGAAGAGATCAAGAGACCCCTGGCTAGTAGAGCCCAGGATAGTAGAAAAATCACAAGAATTTTGGCGGTTGAAGAAGACAGGTCTCTGGAGCTTGTAAAGGTCATCGGTTCGCTTAACTGGGCTCGTTGATCGGGTAGATCGGGTAGATCGCGTAGATTGCGTGTATTGGCTGTTTTCGGCAGCGAGGGCGGTAGGCGCGAAGGCGGTAGGCGCGAAGGCGGAGGGAGGCATAACGGAGGTGGGAGGCATGACGGAGGTGGGAGGCATGACGGAGGTGGGAGGCATGACGGAGGTGGGAGGCATGACGGAGGTGGGAGGCATGACGGAGGTGGGAGGCATGACGGAGGCGGAGGAGGGGGTGGAAGGCACGGAGGGAGGCGCGTGGTTTTGCCGGGTCGGGCTCGCGTCGAGGAGACGGCGATATGCTCGCGTTATCGTCCTCTGAGCTCGAGGCGTAGCAAGCGGGTCGGGGTTGAAGACGTCTTCACTGCCTCCTGGTAGTTGGAGGTTTACGATTGCCTCAATATTCGTCTTGGTGTCAGTAGTACTCTGCTTTTCCTGGTTTTCATCGCTGTTGCCTCTTTGTTTTCGACGCGCTCTTCGAGGGATGTTCGAGTCCATGTCGACTAACACGTTGTGTTTACGCTTGTGACCTTTCTTGAACTGAGGCAAACCAATTTGGTGTTGAGCAACCTCGTGCGCCCAGGCTTGGATAATAGCAGGGTCCATTTCGTAAGAGGCATTCAAACAAAATGAAAGGAAAAGCAAGAGGTTATATAATACAGTAGGTAGGTTAATAGTTGATAGCAAACACAGCTGTTGTGCGGAGTTATGTTCCGAGCTAACATTATCCCTTTGAATGCCACTTAGTCTCCCTATGCTGAATACAAGGTACTGTGGCAGGTGAAAGTGGCTGAGTGAACAGGTGAAAGTGGCTGAGTGAACAGGTGAAAGTGGCTGAGTGAACAGGTGAAAGTGGCTGAGTGAACAGGTGAAAGTGGCTGAGTGAACAGGTGAAAGTGGCTGGAGGGATAGATGAGTCAGCTGTATGAGTGGGTCTGTGCACACCCTTGGCAGTCTAGCTGATAAGGGAGGGCTGATAAGGGAGGGCTGATAAGGGAGGGCTGATAAGGGAGGGCTGATAAGGGAGGGCTGATAAAGGAGGGCTGATAAGGG
>MU400732.1:0-63903 GCA_022578965.1 Xylaria sp. FL1777 | reverse complement strand
AAAATTACTAAATAACATAAAAATTAAATAGTTTTTTTTTTTAAGTTTAACTTTAAAATATATTACATTAAAAAAAAAAAAAACATTTAAGTAAATATATTTAGTTAATAAAGTTAAAAAGAATTTAAAGTTCTAAAAAGAAATATTTAAGTATTATATTTTTAAAGAAATAAAAGCTTAAAAATTAAAATTATATTTAAGGATTTTATAAATATATAGCTATAATAAACTTATAACTTAAAAAAGTTAGCATAATTATAAAAACATAAAAAATTAAAAAATAACAAGCTAATATATAAATATAAAATTTATTTATTAAAATCCTTACAAAATAAATTCATTAAAGAATTTTACGAATACTTATTATATAAATACTAAAAAGCAACAAAAACAGTCTAATAATTATAAAAAAAGTACAATTTTTTAAAACTATAAAACATAGTTAAATTTATTATAAAAAAATGCAATATTTATAATAAAGCTAAAGTAGTTTAATATAAGCTTTATAAACTGCTATAATTTATATAAATATTTAAATAAGCATAACATATTATTACTTAAGATTTTATTATAGCATTATTTTTATTAATTAATTTAGTTATAAAAATATAATATAATAAAATATAAGTTATTATTAATAGATTTACTAAATATATTTATTTTTTATTGTTTAAAGAAAATATAACAGCTAAACAACTTATATATGCTTTTATATGCTAATATTTAAATAAATATAAGCTATTAAAAAAAATTATTTTAAACTAAAATAAATTGTTTACTTTTAAGTTTAAAACTAGCTTTTTTAAACTTATTAGTATTAAACTAAAGTTTTTAACTGCTTACTATTTATAAACAAATAAATAAACAAAAAAACTAAACTAAATATTAAAATAATATTTATAAAGTTATATTAATTATTAATAAAACAATTAAGTAAAACTATTATTAATAGTATAAATTTTATATAACATATTAATAAACAAAAATATAAACATATTTTTACATAAAGCCGTTTATAAATAGCAAGCAATTACTAAAAAACAAAAAAAAACATTAATAAAAATATTTGCTATTTTAACTATAATACTTTAAGTAAAAATTATTATAATAAAAATTAAAACGTTATAAGCTAAACTGCAATTATGCTTTTAATTTTTATAACAATAGATATTAATATATTATAACAAAAAACAAACTAAAGAACTAACCTTTAAAAAAAAAACAAGGTTTATTTGCTATAATAAAAATAAAATATAAACATTAATATTTTTTAAATTAAAACAAAATAACTAAGCAATAAATTAAAATTTAAAAAACTTAGCTTTTTTAAAATTAAAAAAGTTATTTTATTTATTAACTATAAACTATTATTACTAAAAAATATGCAAATTTACTTTATTTTTTATATTTTTTTATTAGAACTAGTATTTATTAAAATATTTATTAAAACATAATTAAAAATAAAAACAAATTAAAACATTTATAAAGTTAAAAATATACTAGATTTTTGTTAAAATAACAGTAACTTTAAGTATTTTATTAAATAAAAAGAATATTTATATATTAATAATATTTAAGAACTTAAGAAATATTTAAAAACTACTAAAGTAGTTATAAATTAGTTTTACTGCTAATACTTTAATTGCTTAAAACCAAAAAAAAAAAGTTAACCTTAAAAAAAACGCTTAAAAAATTTTAATTAAACTTAAATAAAGCAGCTTATATTGCTTTAGCTTGCTTTTTTTATTGTTTTTGCTTTTTTGCTAGCGCTTTTTGTTTTTTTTTAATGCGCTTTATTTTATTTAGTTTATTTAAAAACTAAAGCTTTTGCTAAACTATTTTAATACTTTTTGCTTTTAAAAAACGTTTTTATATATAAAGCTAAACTAACTTGCTTAAAATAAAGTTAAAGCTATTTTAAGCTTGTTTTAATTTCTTTTAAACTAAAAATAACTATTGTTTTGCTTGCTTTTTTTTTTTTTTAAAACAACAGTGTTTAAAAACTATATTATTAAGTAAGTTAATTAAAACCTTTAATTTATTGCAAAAACAACTAGCATATATACATTTAAAACAACAAAACATATTATTTGTTATTTTGTATGTTAATAACTAATTAAAGCAGCAGAAATAAAGCATAATTTTATAGCTAATAAAATTAATAAAAAAAGCAAAAATAAGTTTTTGCTTTGTTTTAAATAAGCGGTTAGTTTTTTTAATGCGTTTTAATATTATAACATATAAAAAAAAAGAAAAAAAAATACTTACAGAAAATTGTTAAAACAACAATTTTAAAAAAAAAGGAATAATGTTATAAAATTAATACTAAAGTAGCTTTTAAAGCAGCTTAATGCTTTTATATATACTTTATACTTCTTTTTTTGTTAGCTAAAGCTAAAGTTACGTAATAATTTATTTAGCTTACTAAGCTTACAGTAATTTAAGGCTTATTAAGCTTATAGTAATTTAAAGCTTACTAAGCTTACGGTAATTTAAAGCTTATTAAGCTTACAGTAATTTAATGCTTATTAAACTTGCAGTAATTTAAAAGAAGTTATTACTTTTTTTATTTTTCTTTTGTTTATATAAACATGCACTTTTTATATTTAGTTATTTATTTAGTTTTAGTTTTTTAGCTATTAATTTTTTATAACTACTAAGCATTAATATACTTATTACTTTTAATTCTTTAAGACTTCTATTAATGCATAGTAGTAAAAGTACCTCGAAAACCTCCTTAACGGACTACTATTAAGGATTTTATTGTTACTTGTAAATTAAGACCTTAAAGGCAAACCCGTTATATTGGTGTATAACAGGTCTGTTATAATAGCTAGTTTTATAATAGTTATGTTTTTTTTTTTGCTATTTATTAAAATATATTTAGTTATATAATAATATAGCTTAATTTATATTTATTTAAAGCAAATTAAGCTATTTATAAAGTTAATAATTATATTAGGTTTTTTAATTAATTATATTTTATATAGTTTTTTTTTAGTTTTGCTTTTTATGTTATATAAAGATTTTATTATATAAAAGTAAAAATAATACTTTATATAAAGCTAGCTTATTATATTTGTAAATTGCATAGCTAATTTTAACTTTTCCTTGTTTTTTATAAAGCATTTTTATAGCTTTTATAACTACTTTAGCTTTTTATATAATATTTAACAAAAAAAAAAAGTTTTAATTAACCTTTAAATATGCTTTAAATATAAAAAGCATTAAAACTAAGCTATTAAGCTTTATAATATTATTTAAAGCTTTAATTGCTATTTATAAAATTGATTTATTTTTTATATAATAACTTAGTTTAATTTTTAATATATTATATATATAATAAAAAAGTTTATATGCTTTTTTTATTTTGTTAATAATTTAATAAGCTTTAATAAATATTTTTTAGCACTTTATACTTATAATTTTAGCTTAGTTTTAAAATTTTTTAAACAAAAAGTTTATATTAAAGTTATATATAATATAGTTTAAAAGTTTTTAATATATGTTAATTTAGCACTTATATAATATTTTTTAAGCGTTTTATGCAAATATAAATTTTAAAAATATAATTACTTAAAATAATATAGCTGCATTAATTATATATAAAACCTGCTTGTTATTTATTTATATAATATTAATTATAATTTTATAATTAAAATTATAGTTATTTTTAATTATAAACTTAAAACAATAAAATATTTAGTTATATAATTAGTAATAATAGCAAAACTTTTAAATTTTTTTTAAAGTAAAGCAATTAATATTATAGCTTATATAACTAAGCATATTATATAGTTTTTTTATATAAAAATATTTAAAGCATTTATAAAGCTTTTAAAGTTTTGTTTTTATAAAATATAAACTTGTTTTATATAAATTAATATTAAAAAACAAATATTTTTATTTTTATATAACAAAAATAGTTTTTTTGTTTTGTTATATAATAACGTTTTTTGTATTATTAAAATATGCTTTTAAGCAATTAGCGTTTTTTAATAAAAATAAAAAAAGAAAAATATTTAAAATATAGTATATAATAATTTGTATTACTTGGACAGACGGCCTATTAGCTATGCTAGTAGCTATTTAGTAAAACTTTATATAAATAAAAACCTTTTTTAGAGCAAAAACCACTTATATATACAAAGTATGCAATAGTTTTGCTATAAATTTCATTAATTTGCCGCTTTTTTTACATAATACTCCGCTTTTTAAATTTTGTACGCTAAGTTAACAGCGCTTCTGCCTTGCAATGCAAAGGTATAAAAATTAGCGCACTAACAAAAAGGTCTTCTGTTAATTAGTAGTAAAGGTGCCTTTTTGCTAGCCCTAGGTTTTGTAAGCCGTAAACAATACGGTATTAAGTAGATTTTAAGCACTATATAGCGCTATATTTTTTATAAATTGCTTAGCGCTAAGCAGTAAGCTTTAAGTTCTAATTACGCTAAAAATACAGGCTGTTCGTTATACAAAAGAACTAGTGCCTATATAGCGTTAGCAGCAAAAGCCAAGGCTGCCTGTTTTTATAGTAGCTAGTATACTAAATCGGTTATTTATATTGCTACACTAGCAAAAAAGTAAAGTCTTTAGACTTTTAGCTTAGCTATTTAACTTTTAATTTTTATGCCTTTAGTGCAGCAAGCATATAGTTTAAACTAAGCTAAAAGCAAACTAACTTTTGCTTTAAGGTAAAGCAACTATAAACTAGGCAAAACTTAAACTTACAACTTTAAAAAAAGTAGCCAAGCATATACCACTGCGCCACTAAGCCAAATATAGTATATAGTTATACTAAAAGCGTTTTTTATTTATATAATACTTATAATACTTATAGTATTATTTTTGCTAAAATAAATATAAATACTATTTAAAGTTTAACTAATTTTTATATAAAAATATATTTAAAAGTATGCTTTTAATTAAGCTTTTTTTATTATTAAATAATTAAAAGCGCTAATATTTTAAAGTTTATTTTAGTAATCTATACAATAATAATTGTTTAATATAAACTAATTATATAATATTATTATTTTATAGTTTTAAATATTTTTTTTTATTATATAATAAAAAAATATGCTGTTTATTAAATATTAAATAGTTTAATTATTAAATTTTTTATTAATATTTTTAGCACTATTGTTTAACTTTAAATATTTTTTGCATTTTGTTATATATAAAAAAAATCTTTTTAAAATAAGTTTTTAGCTATAAATTATTTTATATAAATTACAAAATATGTTTTTTGCACAAGCTTTTTTTAAAAAAGTATAGCATATTAACTAGCAGTTTTTTTTTTAGCAAACAAAGCATTTTTTGTTTATATAAAAGTTCTAGTTTTTTTAGTTATAGCTTTAAAAATAGCTTAGCTATTTAGTTAATTAACTTAATAACTTTAATATAAATTTAAGTTATTAATTTTTTATAAAATTATAGTTATATTTTTAGTTTATAAAATATAACTTATTATTTTTTTATATAAAAGTTTTTGTTATATTATTTAATGTTATATATAAGCATGCTTATAAATTAGCAAAAAATCTTTTATATATAAGTTTTTAAAAAATTAATATTATAGCTAACTTAAATATACTTTAATATATTTATATAATGTTTATACTTAGTTAAATTTTGCTTTAATAGCTAATATTAAATGTTTGCTATACTTTTTTAAGCTTATTAAGCATTAATTTAAATATTCTATATAAAGCTAAATTTAAGTTTCTTTTTTTTATTTATATAAAAAAAACTATTATTTAGTTAGCTTAATATTAGTTATAGTTTATATTAGTATTAAAGTAAGTATTTATTATATAATATTCACCTTTTTTGAATTCTTTACACTTAGTTATAACTTTATAAGTTTAAGCCTAATTATTAAATAATTAAAATTGCTAAAATTAGTGTAGCAACTTTTACTTACTAAATAAATTACATTTTATTTATGAAGTATAAACATAACAAAAAACAGAAAAATAATATTAAATGACTTATTTATTAAAAACGTAATTAATGTGTTATTAGAACTTACTAGCAATACAACTACAATATAATAGCGTTTTAATAAAAAACGCAAAGCTAACAAACTTTTTAATATATAAAAAATAGTTAATAGAATTATAAAACTAGTATTATAGCTATTAATAAAAAAAAAATAACAAAAGAAATTTTTTTTTAAAAAAACATAAAAAAAGCGCAAATAATACATATATTAAAAAAAGCCTAAGAAAGCTAGCAAAGTATAAAGCTTAACAACAAAAATAACCTTAATATATTTATAACTTGCTATAACTTAAATGCTGCTATAAAAGCTAGCTAAAAAAGCATTAAAAATACTATTTAAAAGCTTTTTTAATAAACTTTATTAAATATAAACATGCTAAAATTTTAAGTATAAATAGCAGCTTTATAGCTAGCTTGCAATAATAAAGCAATGCTATTTAAACAAAACAAAAAAATATTAATTAAAGTTAAAAAATAAGCTAATAACTTTAAAAATAAAACATTAGCTAATATTATTAAAGCAATAAATATAGCGCTTATAAACAATAATATAATTATTGCTAAAAAGCTAAAAAAAAAAATAAATTATAAAAGCTTTTAAAAAAAAGTTAAAAATATAACAAAAAAAAGCAGCGCTAATAATAAAAAGCATTTTAGTAAAACGCATTAAAGCAATATATTTAAACAAGAATTTATTGTAGTTATTATATAATAAATATTTTAAAGTTATAAAATGCAAAAAAATGCTATTTAAAAATATAAAAACTAAATTTATATTAATATTATTATATATAAGCAACGTTATAACAACTAAAATAATATATAAAAATAGCTTTATATAAAAAGTTTAGCTGTTTAACTATAAACTTTTTGCTATAAAGCTTAAAGTTATGTAATGCTTTAACTATTATAAATATAAATATATAGCTAAATATTGCTGCAAAAACTTAAAGTATAGCTATTATTTAGTTTTAAAGCACTAAAAAAATAAAAAAAGCTACTTAATAAAAATGCAAAAAGTAAAGCAAAAATATATAAACTATAAAAAAGCGTATATAGCATAAAATAAAGCTTGCTAAAAAAAAATCAAACAAAAAAACAAAGCAAAAGCAGCATATATATTATAACTTAAAAGCTTTTAAAGTGCTAAAAAAGCAGCAATAATAAACAAAAAAGTAAATAAAAGTAATTTAAAAATATTAATAGTATTAGCATTTATAAAGCTAAATAAAAAAAAATTATTAGCAAAAAAATAGCAAACTAGTAATATAAGCAAAAACTTATTTTTATTAATTTAATAATATATAATATTGCTTTTTAAAATATTACAAAATTTAAAAGTAATATAATATGCATATTATAAAATAATAGCTTTAACTATATAATAGTTTAAAAGCTAGTAATTAATAAACATAGCAATATATATTGCTTTAATAATAATAATTACTAAGTTATTTAGTTAAAAAGCAAAGCTATATTATATATAAACAAAAGAATTGCAATAAAAACGCTAATAAAAAACGCTAGTAAAAACTAAGCAAAAGTTATAATAAGCAACAATAATTTAGCAGTAATTTTATAATTAATATATTTGCTAAATTAAAAAAAAACAGTTTAATATAATTTAATCTAAAAAATATATAAAGCAAATAAGCTAAAAAAATGCTATATATTTATAAATAACTTTAATTTTTATTACTTATTATAAAACTTAAAAAGTAAAAAAAGCTAAAAAGCAAATAAACTGCTTAAGTTTACTACATAATAAAATCTTATACTAGTTACTTTTTAAAAAAAAGTAATTAAAACAAAACATAAACAAAAAAGCTTAATAATAAACTTAATATAAATGTTTAATAATTTAATTATTATTTATTAAAAGAACTTAAAATAGCTAAATTTTAATTATAAAGCACTAAAAGTTATAATTAATTTAAAAGTAGCTTTATAAAAATATTTAAAAAAAGCAAAAAAATAAAACTAGCTTAAATTAAACAAAAATAAAGCAGCTATAAAAACAAAAGCTATTATTACAAAAACGCATATATTATATATATTTAATAAACTAAATAATATTTTTAACTTTTTAATTTAATAATTAGTAAAAATAGCAAATAAAATAACGTTTAAAAAAACTATAAAAAAAAAACACTAAGTATTACTTTGGTAGTTTTTAAAAGTAGTTAAAACAAAAAAAAAAGCAAAACAAGCATACTGCAAATTTTAAAGCAAAAAAACTAAAGTAATATAGCAAACTTTTAAAAAAAAAAAAAAGCCTTTAATAATAAAGTAAAAAAAGCATAAAAATGCAGCTAAAAACAAATATTTGCAAAAGCATTTAAAAATTTTAAGTTATTATAAAGCTTAGTTAAATAAGCAAAGTTTGCTTATAAGCTAGCTTTAAAAATTATTGCAATTTTACTACTAAAATAAATAAAAAATAAGCTGCTTTTTATTAATACTTTTAAAAAAAAACAGCTTTATTAGCAAAACGCTTTTTTTTTGCATTATTAGCAAACTTATTTAATATATTTAAAAAAAACTTAACTTATAATAACTATTAAAAGTTTATAATTAATATTAATATAAAAAAAAAAACATAATATTGCTAATATAAAAATTAATATTATAAAAAGCATTAAAAAATAACTTGCTATTTAATAGCTTTTTTAAAGCTTATAAACTTACTTTAGCAAAAAAAATAGCAATATTATATATTATTAGCTTTTTACTAAAGTATTATTTAATGCAATTTAAGCAAACAAAAATAATAGTTATATTTAAACTTAAAAAGTTAAAAAAAACTAAAAAAACAGCTAAAAAATAGCGCTTTATTACGTTTATTTATACAATAAAAAAAATACTAAAAAAAAAGCTATATTATTATATAATAAAAATAGCTAAGCAAGAAAATCTTTTACTAAATAACTAAATAAACAACAAATAAAATAAATTAATAAATATAGTTATTAAACTAATATTAAAAATAGCAAAAAAAGCAATTAGTAAAAAAAGCATAGCATTTTTACTATAGCTAAACATTATAAAAGCTTTTAATACTATTAATAAAAAAAAATAATCTATATTTTATAATAAAAAAGCTTTTTTTTTTAAATAATTATATAAATAAACTTTTTTATATTAAACTACATAATATATTTTTGCTTTAATAAAGCAATATTTTAGCTAATAATACTAAAAACTAAAGTTTTTTAAAAGTTTTTACTTTTATTTTATTTTATTTTTTTATATATTTTAATATTTTATAATAATTTTATTATATATTAAAAGCTAATAATAATTAGTTTTATTAATAATACTAACTTTATTATAGCAAACTTAAATATAAAACAAAACTATAAAGCTTTAAAAGTAATATAAAAAACATATAAAAGCTAAGCAAAACAACATAAAATAAAATCTATACTATAAAAAAGTAAATTAATGTACTTTTTTAGCAGCAAAACAGCGCTTATATAAATAGTATACCTTTTTAATATAATAGTATACTTAAAAAACAACATAAAGTTTTTAAAAGTATAGTTTAATAAAAACATAAAATAAAAAAAATATTTAATAAAGCTTAAAAAAAGAGAATTAATATAGACATATAAAGAATTAATACAGACATATAATCTTATAAACACATAATGCTTTTATTAGCTCAATTAAAAAATGTTAATGCATATTATCTTTTTTTATATACTTAATGTTGTTTATTTTATATTTTTTCTTATATATTTTGTTGATTTAATTTTGTTTATACTTTATATTTTACGCTTTTTACTCTATTAATACTAAAAACATATTTATTATACACTTTAATTTTGTAATACTAATTAACTTTTATATTACACGATGTTTTCCGAACTTTTTAAGCTTTAGTTATTACATAAGCGCGCTTTTACTTTAAATAATTTATTTTATCGTTAAAAAAAACAATATATGTTTTATTACTTTTTTTTTTGTTTACTTTTCTTACGTAATAAGCTATTTGCTGCTTTTATAACTACTTTAATTTGCTGATCTTTTATATTTAGTTGTAGTAGCAAAAGTATTTTTCCATTTTATAGCTTTAGTAATAATAATGCTTTTAATAATATCTTTAGTGCTTACTTTTATTTTTTTAGCACTATTTTGTACTTATATAGCTATAAAAAACTTAATAAGCTAGCATAAAAAATCCGTACTAATTATAAGATTTTCTTTAGCAATACTTTCTTTTATTTATTAAAGCTTTAATATATATAAATGCTTATGTTTAGCTTAAAAGCTAGTTTTATTTTTGTTCTTTTAAAATTTTAGTTTGCTAAATCGTTTTATATTGCTAGCTTGCTAACTATTACTTAAGAAAAATTTACATTAGCTTTATAATTAGTTTATAAAATTATAAAAAAAAGTTAATAGCTTTTTATAAACTTAGTTTGCTTATATAAACATGTATATTAATAAAAAAATAAATAAAAGTAATTACTATTAAATTTAAATAGCTATAACTTTTTTTTTTTATATTTATTGCTTTAATATTTATTAGCAAGGTTATTTATACTAAGTTTAATTAAAGCTGCTTTATTTATAATAGCATTGCTTAAACAAACTTTTTTTATGCTAGCTGTGCTATTTAAAGTAAATACTTTATTAGCTAGCTATAATTTATTATCTTTAGTTTTAGAAAGTGTTTTTAATCTATTTATTTTAAGCAACTTATTTTTTATAGCTAACGTGCTTTTTAACTATGTTAATTTATTTTCGAAAAACAATAAGTTTAGTTTTGCTAAAAACCATATATATTTGTTTAAAGAATAATTAATTTAATTTTTTATTAAATATAACTAATTTAAATAAGTTAAAAAAAGCAAAAGCAAAGAACTTTAGTAATAAAAGTCTTAAAAAACTAGCTATAAATAAATAATTATTACTAAAGCTATAAACAAAAGTTAATAATTATTATAACTATATAAAAATATAAAACATTATTAGTATAATTATAGCTTAAGCTTAAACTCTTTTGTTTATTTTTTTTATTATAAACTTACAAAATTAATAAAAGCAACTATTAAATTAACTAGCTATTAAGTTAATATTTAAGCTTAAAATATTTAAAGCATAATAAAACAGCAATACAAAAAGTCTATTTTTACTTAAAGAAATATTTATAATACTTAAAGCTTTATTAATTAAGCTAAGCTAAATAGCTATAATTTAACTGCTACTTTTATTAAGCTTTTTAACGAAAAAAAAGTTCTTTACTTAATAAAGTAAGCTAATAATAAGCTAAACTACTTAATTAAACTAGTTTAAACGTTTTTTTACTGCTTAAAAATATAAAAGTAATTCTTTAAGATTATTAGCTTTAATAATATATATAATACTAATTGATTTAAGCTACTGTTATTTTAAGCAATAAGCTAAACCTGCTTAAAAACAGTTTTTAATGCTATATTTAGCTTAATTAATAATAAAAAGCAAAAAAGCTTTTAGTTTTTAGCTAAAAATATTTGTTAGCTTATAATATAACATGCAATACAAAAGCTTAATATAATTATAACTAATTATAACAAAGCAATAAAAGCTACATTAAATTACTAGTTTTTTCTTTTATAGTAGTAAATTTATATATATTACATTAATTTTAACGTTTTGTTTAAAGCTAAGTAAAAATAAGTTTTAAATTAAATTAACAGTAATAGCCTTATTATTAGCAAAAATAAAAATACTGCTTTTGCTAATTAAGCATTAGTAAGGTTAACTTTTTTAAATAAGCAACTAATTAAAGCTACGTTTATTAATAATAAAGAAATTTTTTATATATATTAAAGCGTTTTAATTATATAAAAAAAATTAATATTTGCAAAAATAAAAGCTATACATAAAAAAGCATAAGTTAATTTTTGCTAACAATTTAATAATTAGCGCTTTATTTTATAATATATTTATAAAACTTATATGCTTTTTAAAATGTAATAAGCACATTATTATATTTATAAATATTGCAACTTTAGCATTTAAGTTATATTAAGTATAAAAACAAGCAATAATAATATAAAAAGCTACTTTTTAAATAGCATAAATTACTTATATAGTTTTATTAAAGTAATGCAAAAAATAATAACTAACTAAAAGCATAACTTTAAATAAGCTTATGCTTAAAATAAAGTTTTAACTTAACGCAAATATTTATTATTGTTTTTTAATTACTTAAGTAAACTATAATAAACCTATTATATAGTAATATAACAGGTTTGCCTTTAAGGTCTTAATTTGCAGGTAATAATAAAATCTTTAATAGTAGTTTGTTAGGGAAGTTTTTAGGGTACTTTTACTACTATGCATTAATAAAAGTCTTAAGGAATTAAAAGTAATAAATATATTAATGCTTAGTAGTTATAAGAAATTAATAGCTAAAAAACTAAAACTAAGTAAATAACTAAATATAAAAAGTGCATATTTATATAAACAAAGAAAAAGTAAAAAAAGTAATAACCTTTTTTGGATTACTACAAATTTAGTAAGCACTAAATTACTGTAAGCTTAATAAGCCTTAAATTATTGTAAGCTTAATAAGCTTTAAATTACTGTAAGCCTAGTAAACTAAATAAGTTATTATGTAACTTTAGCTTTAGCTAGCAAAAAAAAAAGTGCAAAGTATATATAAAAGCATTAAGTTGCTTTAAAAGCTACTTTAGTGCTAATTTTGTAATATTATTTCTTTTTTTTTAGAATTATTATTTTAACAATTTTTTATAAATATTTTCCTTTTTTTTTTTTTTTATATGTTATAATATTAAAGCGCATTAAAAAAACTAACTGCTTATTTAAAATAAAGCAAAAACTTGTTTTTATTTCTTTTATTAATTTTATTAGCTATAAAGTTATGCTTTGTTTTTACTGCTTTAATTAATTACTAATGTGCAAAATAATAAATGATATATTTTGTTGTTTTAAATGTATACGCGCTAGTTGCTTTTGCAATAAATCAAAAGTCCTAATTAACTTAATTAATAATATAGTTTTTAAATACTGTTGTTTTAAAAAAAAAAAAAGTAAGCAAAACAATAGTTATTTTTAGTTTAAAAAAAATTAAAACAAGCTTAAAATAATTTTAATTTTGTTTTAAGTAAGTTAGCTTAGCTTTATATATAAAAATGTTTTTTAAAAGTAAAAAGTATTAAAATAGTTTAGCAAAAGCTTTAGTTTTTAAATAAACTAAACAAAATAAAACGCATTAAAAAAGAACAAAAAGCGCTAGCAAAAAAGCAAAAATAACAAAGAAAGCAAGCTAAAATAACACAAGCTGCTTTATTTAAGTTTAATTAAAATTTCTTAAGCGTTTTTTTTAAAGTTAACTTTTTTTTTTAGTTTTAAGCAGTTAAAGTATTAGTAGTAAAACTAATTTATAACTACTTTAGCAATTTTTAGGTGTTTTTTAAGTTTTTAAGTATTATTAGCATATAAGTATTTTTTTTATTTAATAAAATACTTAAAATTACTATTGTTTTAATAAAAATCTAGTATATTTTTAACTTTATAAACGTTTAGATTTGTTTTTATTTTTAGTTATATTTTAATAAGTATTTTAATAAGTGCTAATTTTAGTAAAAAAATGTAAAAAATAAAGTAAATTTGCATATTTTTTAGTAATAATAGTTTATAGTTAATAAATAAAATAATTTCTTTAATTTTAAAAGAGCTAAGTTTTTTAAATTTTAATTTATTGCTATAATAGACCTGTTATATACTAATATAACAGGTTTGCCCTTAGGATCTTGATTTATAAGTAATAATAAAATTCTTAACAGTAGTCCGTTAAGGAGGTTTTTAAGGTACTTTTACTACTATGCATTAATAAAGGTTTTAAGGGATTAAAAGTAATAAATATATTAATGCTTAGCAGTTATAAAAAATTAATAGCTAATAAACTAGAACTAAGTAAGTAATTAAATATAAAAAGTATATAATTATATAAACAAAGAAAAAGTAAAAAAAGTAGTAATTTTTTTTAAATTACTGCAAGTTTAGTAAGCACTAAATTATTATAAGCTTAATAAGCTTTAAATTATTATAAACTTAGTAAGCTTTAAATTATTATAAGTTTAATAAGCTTTAAATTACTATAAGCTTAGTAAGCTAAATAAGTTATTACGTAATTTTAGCTTTAGCTAGCAAAAAAAAAGGTGTAAAGTATATATAAAAGCATTAAGCTGCTTTAAAAGCTACTTTAGTGCTAATTTTGTAATATTATTTTCTTTTTTTAGAATTGTTATTTTAACAATTTTCCGTAAGTATTTTTTTTTCTTTTTTTTTTTGCATGTTATAATATTAAAACGCATTAAAAAAACTAACTGCTTATTTAAAACAAAGCAAAAACTTATTTTTGCTTCTTTTATTAATTTTATTAGCTATAAAGTTATGCTTTATTTTTACTGCTTTAATTAATTATTAACGTATAAAATAACAAATAATATGTTTTATTGTTTTAAATGCATATATACTAATTGCTTTTGCAACAAATTAAAAGTTTTAATTAATTTAATTAATAATATAGTTTTTAAATACTATTGTTTTAAAAAAAAAAAAAGCAAGCAAAACAATAGCTATTTTTAGTTCAAAAAAAATTAAAACAAGCTTAAAATAGCTTTAATTTCGTTTTAAGCAAATTAGTTTAGCTTTATATATAAAAACGTTTTTTAAAAGCAAAAAGTATTAAAATAGTTTAGCAAAAGCTTTAGTTCTTAAATAAACTAAACAAAATAAAACATATTAAAAAAGAACAAAAAGCGCTAGTAAAAAAACAAAAATAACAAAAAAAGCAAGCTAAAGCAGCACAAGCTATTTTATTTAAGTTTAATTAAAATTTTTTAGGCATTCTTTTTAAAGTTAACTTTTTTTTTTTAGTTTTAAGCAGTTAAAATATTAGTAATAAAACTAATTTATAATTACTTTAGCAGTTTTTAAATATTTTTTAAGTTTTTAAGTATTATTAGCATATAAATATTTTTTTTATTTAATAAAATACTTAAAGTTATTATTGTTTTAACAAAAATCTAGTATACTTTTAACTTTATAAACGTTTTAATTTGTTTTTATTTTTAGTTATGTTTTAATAAATGTTTTAATAAGTGCTAGTTCTAATAAAAAAATGTAAAAAATAAGGTAAATTTGTATATTTTTTAATAATAATAGTTTATAATTAATAAGTAAAATAAATTTTTTAATTTTAAAACAGCTAAATTTTTTAAATTTTAATTTATTGCTTAGTTGTTTTGTTTTAATTTAAAAAATAGTAATGTTTACATTTTGTTTTTATTATAGCAAATAAACCTTGTTTTTTTTTTTAAAAGTTAGTTTTTTAGTTTGTTTTTTGTTATAATATATTAATATTTATTATTATAAAAATTAAAGGCATAATTATAGTTTAGCTTGTAGCGTTTTAATTTTTGTTGCAATAGTTTTTATTTAAAGTGCTATAGTTAAAATAACAAGTGTTTTTATTAATGTTTTTTTTTGTTTTTTAATAATTATTTGCTATTTACAAATAGTTTTATGCAAAAATATGTTTATATTTTTGTTTATTAATATATTATATAAAATTTATGCTATTAATAATAGTTTTACTTAATTGTTTTATTAATAATTAATATAATTTTATAAATATTGTTTTAATATTTAGTTTAGTTTTTTTGTTTGTTTATTTGTTTATAAGTAATAAGCAGTTAAAAACTTTAGTTTAATATTAATAAGTTTAAAAAAGCTAGTTTTAAACTTAAAAATAAATAATTTATTTTATTTTAAAATAATTTTTTTTAGTAGCTTATGTTTATTTAAATATTAATATATAAAAACGTATATAAGTTGTTTAGCTATTATATTTTTTTTAAACAGTAAAAAATAAACATATTTAGTAAGTTTATTAATAATAACTTATATTTTATTATATTATACTTTTATAACTAAATTAGTTAATAAAAGTAGTGCTATAATAAAATTTTAAGCAATAATATATTATGCTTGTTTAAATATTTATATAAGTTATAGCAGTTTATAAAGCTTATATTAAGCTCTTTTAGCTTTATTATAAATATTGCACTTTTTTATAATAAATTTAACTATGTTTTATAGTTTTAAAAAATTGTACTTTTTTTATAATTATTAAACTATTTTTGTTGCTTTTTAGTGTTTATATAATAAATGTTTATAGAATTTCTTAATAAACTTGTTTTATAAAAATTTTAGTAAATAAACCTTATGTTTATATATTAGCTTATTATTTTTTAATTTTTAATATTTTTATAGTTATGCTAACTTTTTTAAGTTATAAGCTTATTATAGCTATATATTTATAAAGTTTTTAAATATAACTTTGATTTTTAAGCTTTTATTTTTTTAAGAATATAATATTTAAATGTTTTTTTTTAGAACTTTAAATTTTTTTTAATTTTATTAACTAAATATGTTTGCTTAAATGTTTTTTTTTCTTTTAATGTAATATATTTTAAAGTTAAACTTAAAAAAAAAAATTATTTAATTTTTATGTTGTTTAGTAATTTTTTGTGTAGTTATAAATTTTAATTAGCTTTATAGTTTTTATAAAAAACAGTTTTTACTTTTTAAGTGCTATAATAATTACAAGCAGTTTTTTATTATATATAAAATATTATAATGCTATGTTTTGTAGTACTTTAAAATAATAAACTATTAAGTGCTATTTTTTGTTGTTTTTTAGTTGTTTTAAAACTTTTATAATTATATTATTTAAAGCATTTATTTTTAGCTTTTTTTTTTTTTATAAATTAAGTAGTTTAACTATAAAGTTAAAAGTAATTTTTAGTTTTAGTTCTTTAAAAGCTTTTTAAGCTTTCTTTAAAATTAAAAAGAATTTTTTTTTATATTTCTTTTTTGTATACTTTATAAAGTAAAATGCTATTTTTTTAAAGTTTTAAATTAACATTTAAACATAGTTTAAAAATTTTAATACTTATTATATATTTATAATAATAACTAAGTTAAATATTTTCTAGTTTTATACTATATTAATTTTTAACTATTAAATTTATATTTATTTTAAAGTAATTATAAATTTTAAAAAGTTGATTTTTTATATATATTATATATACTTTTTTATATTAAGTTATAATTTTGCTTGTTTAAGTGTTTTTAATACTTAAATTACGTGTTTTTTATGTTTTTTTAGTGTTTTAAAGTAAATTAAAATATTATTTAAGTAAATAAACATAAACTTGTTTAAAAACTTTTATAGAATTATTATTATTATATATTAAAAGCTAGCTAATATATTTTGTAGTTTTTATAGCATAACTATATATTTATATAGTTTATATATTATTTATATAGCAGTTTTTTATTTTTTTTTTTTAGCTATTTTAATAGCATAATATTTATTTAAAATATTAACTGCTATAAACTATTTTGCTTAACTAATGTTTTTTTTTATAATTACTAGCAAAATAAAAAAGTATTTATTTATAATAATAATTATATTTAATAGTTAATAATTAATTATTATTTGCTATACTGGTTTTTTTTTTTTATTAATTAGTTGTTTTTTATTTTTTATTTTAAGTATTAGTACTATAAGGTATTTAGCAAATAATTGAAATTTTTTTAGGAATTTTTTTGCTAGATTTTTTTAAATGTATTTTTATAAAGCCTTTGTTTTATTTAAGCTTATATAGTATACTTAATAAAGCTTTAGTTAATATTTTTTGTTAATAAAAATATAGTAATTTTATAAGCTATATTTAAAAAGTTCTTTTTTTTTTTTTTTTTTAAATAGTTTATAAAATTTATAATATACTTTTAGTATTTTATTTAAAATTTCTTTTGCAATTTTTCTGATTTTTTTGCTTTATTTTTTACTTTCTTAATTAATAGTTTTTGCTTTTTATTAAATTAAAGGGTTATTAATCTTTAGCTATAATATTCTTAAAATAATATTATAATTAAATATATTAATAATATTTAATATAATTTATTTTTTGTATTTTTATATAAATATATTAAAAAGTTTAATTTTTTTAAGTATGTAACTATTATTATAGCTAAAAGTATTTTTATTAAATTTTTTAATCTTTTAAAATTTTTGCTTATATTTTTAAAAAATTTTATTTTGTTTTATTACTTTAAGTAAAATTATATTAGCTTATGCTTTTAAATTAATTAAAGTATTATACTTTTTTTTTTAATATATAAGTTTAACTTTAAATTAGTTTTGCTAGTTATTATATTAAACTTTATATAAAGCTTTAGTTTTTTTAGCTACTTATTGCTTTTTTAATAAATGCTTATTTTGTTTTTTAATTTTTTTTTATAAAATGTTTAAATGCTTGTTTTATTTTGTACTTTAGATATTATTATGTTTTATTTTATTTTTGTTTCTAGTTAAACTTTAAATTATAGTTTTTAAGCTTTTTTGCTTTTAGCAACTATTTCTTAATATAATTATGCTTTAATTAGCTAGTAATATTTATAGTAGTTATTTTTACATTTTTTTAAAATAGTGTTATAAATATAATTAAAATTCTTTTTAAATATTATAAATCTTTATAAATTTTTATAATAAACTATAGTTATAACTAATTACTTTAATTTATAAAAGTTTTATATTTTTATTTTTGCAATTTGTTTAAAAAACTAATTATTTTTTAGTTTATTAAATAAGTATTAGTAGCAATAATATATTATATAGTAATTTTATAATACTTTATTATATTTTGGATTTTTTAAACATAAAATATTATTATTATTTTTTATTATAGTTTTATTATAATAATAACTTTTAGCAATTAATTAAATTATTAGCTTTAGTTTTTAAAACATATTAGTTTTTATATTAATTATTAATGCTTTTTTGTTTTATTATATTTAAAGTAGTTTAAGCTATAAAAATACTTTATTTATTTTTATTAGTTTTTTTTTTATAGTATTTTTTATAGCTTTTAATTTTATTTGTTTTTGCTTTAAAGTTTTATAAGTTTTATTTTTTTAAGTTTATTTAATAACTAAATATTTTAATAGTTTATAATTAGTTTAATAATTATATTATTTATAATTATAGTTTTGTTTTTTTAAACATAACTTTTTTTTAAGCTATATTTTAAGCTTTAATAGTTTAAAATTTTTATAGTTTTATAAGTTTGCTAACTACATTAATTTATTATTTTTTATTATTTACTACTTTTAGTTAAACTATTTTTTTAAGTTATATATTAAATAATTTTAATTGTTTATATAGCAAATATATTTTTTTGCAATTTATTTTAATAACTATAAAGCTTTTAAATAATATTTATATATTTGTTTATTTTAATTTATATAAATAAAGCATTTAGATTTATTTAGTATAGCATTTTTGTTTTAACTTAAAATAGCAACTTTATATTTTTGCTTTAAAAACATATTTTTTAAATTGCTTTATTGTTTTTTATTATTTTAAACTTTTATAACTTATATTTTTTTTTTAGGTTAAAAAATCTTTTCTTTTTTATAGCTTTTTTTTCTGTTTTTTTTTTTAAATTAGCATTATTTTTAAAAGTATTTTTTTTTTTTTATAGTTATAACATTTAACTTTAAATATATTTTAAAATTATTGTTTTTAAACTTTATTAATTTGTTTAAACTTTTATTTAATATTTTTTTAAGTATTTTTTTTTTTGTTTTTTTTAGTTTTTTTACTTTTAAAATATTAATTAAATAATTATTAATTAATTATAATAGCTATATTAATATACGTATTAATTTTTGCTAGTTTATTTATTTTATATAGTTTGTTTTAAACTTAAGTTTTAAGTTTATTATAAAATAAATAAAATAATATAAATTTAAGCAATTTTAAAATTATTACTAATTGTTTAAATTTTATAGCGTAATTTATAGCTACTGTTATTTGTTTTAAGCAATAAAGTGCTTTTTTTACGTGTTTTGCTTTTTAAGTGTTTTTAAATAATGTTTTTATTTAATTTTTAAACTTAACGTAATTTTTAAAAAATTTTTTTGTTTTTAGCTTAAGATTAGTTAACTTATTAGCTTCTAAAAAATCTTTTAAAATAAGTTAAAACTATTTTAGTACTTTTTTTAACAAAAATTATAAAATAATTATTATTTTTTAGTTTTTTTTTATAATAGTAATAAAATGCTATTTTAAATAAAGTTTAGCATAAATTAAAAAAGCTTTTATATTTATAAATTTATTATAAAGCTTTAAAGTAATAAGTTTAAAACTTTTAATGTTTAGCATTTTTAACATTATAAATAATCTTAATAATAAAAGTAATAATAATAATAAAAAGTTAAGTTTTTTATTTTAAATTATTACTTTAAGTATAACAATAATAAAAATAAGCATTAAGTTTACTAGTAATAATATTAGCATTAATTATAACATAATTATTTATTTAAAACTTTAATTTATTATTATAATAGTAGTTATTATTGCTACTTTAATTATTATAGCTAATATTTATGCTAGTTTAAAAGTTATAACGCTTAATATTTAAGCTATTTTTTAAGTTAAAACAACTAGTTTGCTTTGTAATATTAGCATTAATATTAGTTTTTTTTTATTATTGCTGCTTAATTTTTTTTTTTTTATTACTGCTTTTTCTTTAGTAAAAATAGCTAATAAAAGTGCTAAAGTTTATTGTTTTAATATATTGCTAGTTCTAAAAGTCTTTAAAATTTTTAAACTTAACTTTTAACTTTTTGTTTTTAGTAGTATAACTTAAATCTAGTTTTATTAGTTATTAAGTAAAGTTTATTTATATAATGCTATTTAGCATTTTTATTTTTTAAATATTTTTTTAGTATATTTTTAAAAGTTTATTTTATAAATTATTTATTATTTAACTTTTTATACCAGTATTTATTTTTATATATTAAGTTTTATTAATTAAAAAGCTATTAAAATATAATAGACTTATTATATATTAATATAATAAGTTTACTTTTAAAGTTTTAATTTATAAGTAATAATAAAATCTTTAATAATAGTTTATTAAAAAAGTTTTTAAAGTACTTTTATTATTATACATTAATAAAAGTTTTAAAGAATTAAAAATAATAAATATATTAATGCTTAGCAGTTATAAAAAATTAATAGCTAAAAAACTAAAACTAAATAAATAACTAAATACAAAAAGTGCATAATTATATAAACAAAAAAAAAGTAAAAAAAGTAATAACCTTTTTTAAATTACTATAAGTTTAATAAGCACTAAATTACTATAAGCTTAGTAAGCTTTAAATTACTATAAGCTTAATAAGCTTTAAATTACCGTAAGCCTAATAAGCTAAATAAGTTATTACGTAACTTTAGCTTTAGCTAGTAAAAAAAAAGGTGCACAGTATATATAAAGGCATTAGGCTACTCTAAAGGCCACCCCTGTGCTAATTTTGTAACAGTTCGTACAAAGCAAAGGTTTTTCTTTATATGTAAAAACTTTGCTAGCATACAAGCTAAGCTAACACTAAAATTACCTCAGTTCATGCAATAGCTTTTACACAAAGTAATCTTTATATAAAACTTATTATATGTACTATATATAAAAATTACAACTAATAACCAGTTATTTTAACACTAGCTACTTTTTTTTTAGTTATAATTCTTTTTATACAATGCTATTTAAAAGAAATAAAAAAAAATAATCCTGTAAAAAGTTAAACACTTAATACTTTAGTTCTTGCAAAAAAGGAGTTATTTATATGTTTGCTTTTTTTAAATTCTATAGTTATATAAAGCTTAAGTTTAAAAGTAATTACTTTTTAAGTAAAGCATTTAAACCTTCGTGCAGTTTAATTATTGTTAATATAATTAAAGTTCTTTATTTTTATTATTATATAGCTAACTAACGTTAGCTAATAGTATAAAGTAAAATATTAGCAGTAAGCAATTCACACTAAAGTTAATTAAAAGTTCCTTTTTTATATAGCAGCAAGTTTAATAATATACTAAAGTATAAAAGCTAAGCTTCGTTTATAAAAAAAGCTTAAATTCTGCAGTGCTTTTTATTGCCTTTATATCTTTAAACCTTTTATTTTATATAGCTGCTTATTTTGCTATTAGCTGCTTTATATACATATATACATACTTATAATAGCTTTATACTTAGTTATTCTTATATATATATTTATATATATACACATATATACTTATATAATAGCTGCTTTATTATAGTATAACATTAATAATTGCTAGCTTTACGTTATAAGCTAAAACAGTAATTATAACGTTATATAATTATTAACTAGTAATTTTAGCAATTAATTGTTCTTTTAGTTGTTATATATAAATATATATATTTGTTTTCTTTTTATATAGCTTATTATTTAAGTAGTCTGCTAATAATTATCTGTTATATAAAAAGTAACAAGTTTTAAGTTATATTAATACCTTTAATTAATATTAAAGTTTAAATTTTATATAATGCTTTAATTGCTTTTATTATAGCTTAAATAATTTGTTATAAAAGCTACTTTTATGCGGTACTTATTTAGTTATGTAGCACTATAATTGCTTTATATAATTAAAATGCTTATATAAACTACAAAAGCTTTTTATTTTAAGGTTGCTAATAAATAATAAAATTCTAAAATAATATATATATTGCGTACGTTTAGTAATTATATAATACTTGTTATAATTATTATACTTAAATAAATAAAGAAAAATTAAGTATTACATAGTAGTTTAATAAAAAAAGTAAAAAAAAATGTTAAGTACTTATATATAGCTTAAAAAATAGTTATATAAAAAAAAAAATAAAATTTGCAATGTTTTATAGTTTTTAGTGTTTTTTTTAAAATTAAATATATCTGCTTGTTGCTTTTTTATTTATTGTATAATTATTATAACAATCTTTATATAAAAGTATTCTTTTAACTTTTTTTTTTAATTTGTTTGTATAAAAGTTATTTTTACTTTTTTTTTATAAATGTTTTTACTTATATAATTAACTAGTTTATAAATACTAAAGTCTTTAACGCTTAGTTTAATGTTTTTTTTGTAAATATGTTAGCTAAATTATTTTTGCTATTAATCTATTATACTTTAAAGATTTTTTTTTTTTTGTATAACTCTTTAAGTAATATAATATTAATCATAAAGCATTTTTCTTAAGTAGTTCTTAGCTTTACTAAACAATTATATAATAATTTTAAGTTTAAACATAGTACAATAAAAATTAAAAGTATTCCTAATATAGCTATAATCTTTTAAAACATTATATAAAAAGCTATAGCGCTATTAAAGCTATTTACTATACTATATAATTTACTAGCTAGCATACTTCGCATTACTTGTTTACATTTACTAAAGTTCTAATATATAATATTTTTTTCGATTTTAAAAGCTAGATTTTCTTTCGTATAGTGCTTTATTATAAATATAATAATAAATCCAAGTTATAAAGTCATATTAATATTATTTATAAATAAACTATTCGTAAAAATAAACAGTTTTATATAGCTTAAATCTAAAAGTACAAACGTTAATCTGCAGTTATAATTATTTATTTGCTATTTAACTTTACGGTTTAAATTCTTAACATTTATTAGTGCTAAATTAGTTATTTAAGCAGCAGCTGCAAAATTATATATAGCTTCTAATTAGCAAATGCTACTTATATAAGCGCTGCATACATATTAAAAAATATATTACTATACGGCATTTTTTATATAAAAGTTAATTAAAGTTAGTTAGTTTATTTAGCTTTTTTATATAAATGTTATATTTTTTTCGTATAAAAAAATAATTTAACTACTGTTAAATTTAATAAAGTAATTTTGTTATAAAGTTTTTTTTAGCTTTATATAAAACTTTGCTTTATATAACTTACATTTTTTTTTTTGCTAAAAATTTAAGTATAATAAAGCTAAACATATTGTTTATTTATAAACTTATAATGCTAAATTTATATAAAAGTCCTAATATAAACAATAAACATAAATTATATATAAAAATTACTATACTAAGTTTTTTATAGTAATATTAATAATAAGTTTTAAACTAATATAGCTTTAATTTAGCTAAGCTATATAATAGTTATATAATTTATATAATAGTTCTTTTAAAATACTTTAAAATAAGTTTAAAAAGTAGTTATATAAAAATTTTTTATGTAAGCTTATCTTTTAATTATATATATACTTATATAATATTTTAAAGTTTACTTAAAGCATTAAAATCTTAAATTAATAAAAGGCTTAAAGCTAGCAATAATTATTAGCTTATTTGCTAAATTATTAATAATTAAATTAATATAGTTTTTTTTTCTGTATTATTATAGCTTTACATAACTAATTTAAACTTTTTATATAGCTTAGTTATTTTTTTTTTAATTTTTTATATAAAGCAAAACTTAAAAATTTAAATATTATTATATTTGTTTAGATTATATTTTATAAACTAAAAAACATTTCGTATAATAAAGTTATTAATTTTTATAGCGTTTAATTTTTTAAATAAAGTGCTAAAAATGCTAATAATGCTGTTTTTATATAATTTTACTACTAAAGCATAATTCTGTTTTTTTTTTAAAATTAAAAACAAGTTGCTAATATTTTATATAAACGCTATAAAAAAGTTCTTAGCTTTTTTAAGTCTTTTGCGTTTTTTTTGTATAGCTAGTTTTATAGCTAGTTTTATAGTAGTTATATTTTTCTTTTTATTATTTACTAAAGTATATTTAGTTATATAATAATATAGCTTAACTTATATTTATTTAAAGCAAATTAAGCTGTTTATAAAATTAATAATTATATTAAGTTCTTTAATTAATTATATTTTGTATAGTTTTTTTTAGCTTTATTTTTTATGCTATATAAAGACTTTATTACGTAAAAATAAAAATAATACTTTATATAAAGCTAGCTTATTATATTTGTAAATTATACAGCTAATTTTAACTTTTGTTTATTTTTTGCAAAGCATTTTTATAGCTTTTTTAACTGCTTTAACCCTTCGTACAATATTTAGCAAAAAAAAAAAGTCTTAATTAACTTTTAAATATGCTTTAAATATAAAAAGCATTAAAACTAAACTATTAAGTTTTATAATATTATTTAAAGCTTTAACTACTATTTGCAAAATTAACTTATTTTTTATATAATAACTTAGTTTAACCTTTAGTATGTTATATATATAATAAAAAGGTTTATATGCTTTTTTTATTTTACTAATAGCTTAGTAAGCTTTAATAAGCATTTTTTAGCACTTTATATTTATAATTTTAGCTTAATTTTAAAATTCTTTAAACAAAAAGTTTATATTAAAGTTATATATAATATAATCTAAAAGTTCTTAATATACGTTAATTTAGCACTTATATAAAGCTTTTTAAACATTTTATATAAATATAAATTTTAAAAATATAATTGCTTAAAATAATATAGCTATATTAATTATATATAAAACCTGCTTATTATTTATTTATATAGCATTAATTATAACTTTATAATTAAAATTGCAGTTATTTTTAATTATAAACTTAAAACAATAAAGTGCTTAATTATATAATTAGCAATAATAGCAAAACTTCTAAATCTTTTTTAAAGCAAAGCAATTAATATTATAGCTTATATAACTAAGCATATTATATAGTTTTTTTATACAAAAGTATTTAAAATATTTATAAAGCTTTTAAAGTTTTATTTTTATAAAATATAAATCTGCTTTATATAAACTAGTATTAAAAAACAAGTATTTTTATTTTTATACAATAAAAATAGTTTTTTTGTTTTGTTATATAATAACGTTTTTTATATTATTAAAGTATGCTTTTAAATAGTTAGCGTTTTTTAATAAAAATAAAAAAAAAGTAAAAATATTTAAAATATAATATATAGTTATACTAAAAGCATTTTTTATTTATATAATGCTTATAATACTTATAATATTACTTTTGCTAAAATAAATATAAATATTATTTAAAGTTTAACTAACTTTTATACAAAAATATATTTAAAAGTATACTTTTAATTAAGCTTTTTTTATTATTAAATAATTAAAAGCGCTAATATTTTAAAGTTTACTTTAATAGTTCGTATAATAATAATTGCTTAATACAAACTAATTATATAGCACTATTATTTTATAGTTTTAAATGTTTTTTTTTGTTATATAATAAAAAAATATACTATTTATTAAATATTAAGTAGTTTAATTATTAAATTCTTTATTAATATTTTTAGTACTATTGTTTAACTTTAGATATTTTTTGCATTTTGCTACATATAAAAAGAATTCTTTTAAAGTAAATTTTTAGCTATAAATTATCTTATGCAAATTAAAAAATATGGTTTTTATATAAGCTTTTTTTTAAAAAATATAACATATTAACTAGCAGCTTTTTTTTTAGCAAACAAAGCATTTCTTATTTATATAAAAGTTCTAGTTTTTTTAGTTATAGCTTTAAAAGTAGCTTAGCTATTTAATTAGTTAACTTAATAACTTTAATATAAATTTAAGTTATTAGTTTTTTATATAGCTATAGTTATATTTTTAATTTATAAAATATAATTTATTGTTTTTTTATATAAAAGTTTTTGTTATATTATTTAATGCTATATGTAAATATGTTTATAAGTTAGCAAAAAATTCTTTATATATAAGTTTTTAAAAAATTAATACTATAGCTAACTTTAGTATATTTTAATATGCTTATATAACATTTATACTTAATTAAATTTTGCTTTAATAATTAGTATTAAACGTTTGTTATACTTTTTTAAGCTTATTAAGCATTAATTTAAATATTTTATATAAAGCTAAATTTAAGTTTTTTTTTTTTATTTATATAAAAAAAACTATTATTTAGTTAGCTTAATATTAGCTATAGTTTATATTAGTATTAAAATAAGTATTTATTATATAATATATTTTACTTTAAGTTTTATTTAAACTAATGCAGTTAATAAAAAAGTTCTTTATATAACTTTTTAAAATACATAAAAATATAATGTAATATTAGTTTTTTATAATTTTAATACATTAGTAAATAGCAATAAATAAACAAGCTTTATTATATAATAAGTTATATAGCTTACTTATATAGTTTTAGCTTAAGTTTTAGCTTTTTTAAAAAGTAATATATTTATTAAAAAGTATAAATCTGTTTTATATAAACTTTGTTAAAAATAAGTTAAAAAATATGCTTTTAATAGCTAAATTTAATATTATATAAACATATATTTTTTGCTTTAATATTTGTAGTAAATAATGCTAAATAAAATATTTATATATTAGTTAAAAAATTAGTTTATAATTTACTTTTATTATATAAAAATTAAACAGCTTAAAAGAATTCTAGTATTTAATACTTAGCTAGATTAATTATAATTAATATTTATATTATTACGTTTAAAATTATACGTTAAAACTTAGGTTTTTAAAAAATAGTTTAGTATATAAATAATCTAAAAAGTTTTAACTATTATATAAAAAAGTATTTAGTTATTAGTTTAATATTAAAAATATTACTAATAATTAAATAATTATTATATAATAAATATTTAGTAGTTTTTTTAATTTTTTAATTATAAAGTTTTTATAAGCTATTTTTATAAGCTTTTAGATTATAGTTATTTTTAACATTAAATAGATTTTTTTTAACTTAAGGTTTTTAAACAAAATGTTTTGTATGCTTTAATGAATTTTCTAGAAATAATCTTTTGTTTATTTTTTAAAAGTCTTAGTAAACTTTTTTTAAAAATAGTCCAGTAGTTCATAAAAATATAAATAATTAACATAATAAAATACTAGCTTAATATTTAGCTTAATTTTAGTTATATAGCTAAAATTAATCTTTTAGCTTTATATTTTAAAATTAATTTAAGTATTTATTTATTATATATTTATTAAAACGTTTTTAGCTAAATTTTTGTACGTAAAAATAATTAGCTTTAATCTTAAAAGCGTTATAAACAATTGTTTGTTTTTTTAAAACATAATAAATTTAGCTAAATTATATAATATATTTAATTTTATATTTAAGTTATATAAATTATTGTTTTACTTTTATATAGCAATATAATTAATATATTATTTAATGTTTATATAGCAATATAATTAAAAAAGTAATAAAGTTACTTGTTATTTTTTTTATTTTGTTTTTAATATTAATAAACAAGTTAAAAGTTTAGTTTTTATACGTAAATAAATTAAATTTTTTCTTTTTTTTTTTTATACGTGCTTACTTTAGCTAATTAAAAGAAATAAACTAAATAATATGTTTATACGTTAAAAAAAAAACAAGCATAATATAAAAAACAAATCTTTTTTTAATAAGTTAAAATAAAAGTATATTATATAACTTTGTTATTACTTTAGCTAATTTATAATTTATTGCAAATAAGTTAAAAGTATAAATATAACTACTAATTAATATTAAATAAGCTTTATATAATTATATGTTTAATATATATATATTAAAACAAAGTATAATAATCTTTATATTATAAGCTGTTTATATTTTATATGTTTAAAAAAAAAAAAGGTTTATATAAAGCAAAGGTTTTCTTTTATGTATAAGAACTTTGCTAGCATACAAGCTAAGCTAACACTAAGATTACCTCGGTTTATGCAATAGCTTTTGCATAGAGTGGTCTTTATATAAAACCTATTATACGTACTATATATAAAAGTTGCAACTAATAACCAGTTATTTTAACAAATAATAAGATTTTTAATAATAGTTTATTAAAAAAGTTTTTAAAGTATTTTTATTATTATGCATTAATAAAAGTTTTAAAAAATTAAAAGTAATAAATATATTAATGCTTAATAGTTATAAAAAATTAATAGCTAAAAAACTAAAACTAAATAAATAATTAAATATAAAAAGTATATAATTATATAAATAAAAAAAAAATAAAAAAAGTAGTAACTTTTTTTAAATTACTGCAAATTTAATAAGCACTAAATTATTATAAGCTTAGTAAGCTTTAAATTACTATAAGTTTAATAAGCCTTAAATTACCGTAAGCTTAATAAGCTAAGTAAGTTATTACGTAACTTTAGCTCTAGCTAAAAAAAAAAAAGGTGCAAGGTATATATAGAGGTATTAGGCCGCTCCAAAGGCCACCCCTGTGCCAATTTTATAACAGCACCTAAGATAAAAATAAAGCATAGAAGTAACTTTTTTTTTTTAGAGCTTAGAACCTTAGAACGCGCCAAAATTTAAAGCGCTCCAATTTTAAAAACGGTATATTTGCCGTTCAATCAACTTAAAACGTTCAAGATCTCGTAACGGTACACAAAAGTTAACGGCAACCATTCCCCTAACTTTTACCAAACGTTCAGATATAGGAGCCGTATATTTACGGCAAATATACCGCTCCTTAAGCCCACCATGTGACGGTACGGAAGTGTGATAATGTCCACCACCACATTATTCTGCATTGTGCATAGGTATCTACATAGGTACACAATGATGCCATCCAAGTTTTCCTCGACAATACCTAGCAGCACCTACATTGGCACCTGTATTCGAGCTAATGCGTACCTACCTATGTAGGTATGTAGGATTTCAACATGCTAGCGCTAAATGGGATTCTCATTCATGTACAGCTTGCACCAACGAGCTGCCCGTGCACGTGGTCTGCAACTACATTCCAGCCTTATCTTGCAGACAACTGCCAGTGTGTTGACGAATCCGGAAAACTCTAACAGGATAAGCCAGGGCCAACCACCACATGATGCCTCCCCGGGGTGATGGAAGGGATGGGAGGATGGCAGTTGACCAGCGCCCGCAGCCCATAGCCTATAGCCTTCAGTCCAGTCCTCAGCAGTGTCGCCCATGTCTGCCATTGCCAAAAGGAGTTTGCATCTCGACCACATTGTAAACAGCACCCCTCCTTCGCCCCTCCTGCGCGCTCCATTCACCCTCCATTCACTCCTCCCTGCGTCGGGCTTAGACAGTTCGAATACTGCCTTCTGCCCCAGCACGAAGGTATTAGGTTTCATAATAGATAGATAGCTAGGTAGGTTTCAAAGCCACAGACTCCATTTAGAATTTTTTGCACGGGTCGCCTATGGCAAACAGCCAAATGCCACAGGTAACACGCCCCGACCCAATCTAATACTTAAGCATCCGGGCTCTAAGGCCCCAAGGCTCCATGCAACCAGATTTTTGAGAATGCAGCGCCCTGAAGCCTAATCCAGCAACCGAGTCAGTGTCCGTTCCCAGTAGTCCAGCCTCTAGCTACGTCTTCATGATTCCACCTTGACTCAACAAGCTCGGGCAATCCATCCATCATCATCATCATCATCATCATCATCACCATCATCACTCACTCTGTTATCCTCGGCAGCAATTCACCTTTACCGGGGAAGGCCATCAGTTGTCATTCTCCCCATCTTCCCTCTTTCTGACCGTGGAAGCCGACACTGTTCCGGCACCCTCCCTCTTGTTAACGGAGCTGAGCTCAGCTGTCGCGTCACCCAACGTCTGTCCTTCTCCTCCCTTCCAAACGAAGTCAATTACGGTATCGAGTCCTCTTAGCTCCGTGCAATTGGATTGCAACAGCACAAACCCGTTCACTATTGTATCTTGCGTCGCATGAGTTGTTTCTAGCTCTTGGATTGTCACAGCTCATCACTCACACGGCATTTTTACGTAGTGCTACTTTGTTTTGCGATTCGAAGTTAGTCTGGACAGAGCTGCACGCATTAAACTCAACATACCACAACTCGGCTCTCGGCCATTTATTCCATCTCGCGTTCATCAATATCACAGCTCTAGCCATGCCGGTAATACGGTTCCCAAAGGTAAAGCTAGGCTTCCTCAAGAAGCTGTTCCACAATAAGTCCAAGCCAAACGCAGCAACCAAGCCGGCCGCAGACGGACCCAGCAAGCAACAGGACGAAAAAACGGCCCTGCAAGAGCTTCCTCTCGAAGAGTGCCCCATATGCCATGACCCTGTCGGTGTCACAAATCCCGAGGGTATCTTGGAGTCGTGGGTACATCTGCACTGTGGCCATAAATTCGGCACACATTGCATCCAGACATGGCTTCAAGAGTCAGCCGAGCGAGATCCCCATTCTATCCCAACCTGTCCCATCTGTCGCACAGCCGCAAGGCATCCCTGTGGACACCCAGTTATTCTGCCTGCACCAAGGCTTTTCTCTCTTACAACATGGGTACCGATACAGCCTTCGCCGCCTTCGCCGCCCCCACCACCCACACTTCATCTTGAACATCAGCGACCGCGTCGTCGTCTCTCCCGACGTTGGGGCCATCCCCATCGACCCTTGCCGCATCACATCGATCGCGCTCAAGTGCAGACCGTAGGCAAGTGCAGCACCTGCGCAGCCACAGCAGCGGCAGAAGAGAAGAGGATGAGGCAGATGGCTACGCCCAGCATTGAGACGGGTGGAGCAGTATACGACAGACGCAGCCGAAACAGTGACAGGAGAACAGGAATCAAGTCTATGCTGCTACAGACAAGCTTAAGACGATTGAGCATTTCCAGTCCAGAATCCCCGCGTATGGAAAGTAATAACGCTTTCATCGGCATACAAAACGACCGTGCCACCCCGATGGCTCATCGTGAATACATTAACCTATGTCGAACTGAAATAACCGTTGCTAGGAGTCCTACTCCTGCTCCGCAGATCAACCGAATTTCAATCTGCTAAAGGAAATTTTACGCAAGGCTATCGTACAAGCTACGATATCTACTTTTGCATGTAACATTGCCACCTTGAAGGTTAGGATGTTGTGCGCCAGGACAGAGACTCTATTCCCCCCTCGCAGATCCAGCAACCTTTGGTACCATATAATGCAACACAGTTTCTGAATATGGAGGTTTGAGCACAGTGGCCGGAGAACGGCAATAGAGAAACTCGGATTTGTGTGTGGAATGCTATCTAAGTTGGTCTGTTGGAAGGTTTGGAATACCTACCTACCTGTTGGGCTCTCTGCAAGACAAGGGTACCGGGGAACTGATTACAACTCTCTCCATGGCCTTCCTCTTCATCTAGATGGTAGGCAGCAGCTTAGCCATCTTTCATGTTTACACTGCACTTTATTGTAATGGCGTCTTTTCACTATACTGTATAGGGTCTGTACGCAGGGACGGCGGGGTTCTGATATTTCGGAGTTGATGACGGATGGCGGGGTAAAGGTCTGGCTAATTAGGTAGGCACTAAGCAGGGGTACTTACCTACTGCGGAAGGATGGCTGCTCTGTGTAGGTACTTACCCAGTAGGTAGTATAAGTACCTAAATATAGATGCCTTTTTGTGGCAACTAGGCTTCAGTACTTAGAACCTACTGGAGCAATTGCTCTTCTTATGTAGCCCATTGTCATAGGTACTTACCCGCATATGTACTTGAACATTAATTATAAAGGCACTTAATTTTAAACAAAAGACAAAACCTCGCCCGTATGTTGAGCGTTGCATGTATTGCAAATGCCTTGCTAAATCTCAGCGCGTAAAGACCACGAATAGCTGCTCATCGTTCGACTGTTGAACCAACTTATGTAGGTTTGCTGACTCCAATCAGCATTCATGTGGCTGTGGCTCCATCACTTGGGCTCTGAGGGGCGGGCTTATATATCGGGGCGCCGCTAGGCTTTCAATGTTAATGCAATAATTGTGTTACGGGGCGGTAGGCCATTGAAGTTGCTTAGGTATATCTTTGTCTTTTATATATCTTACATGGCTTTTTTTCATTGAGTTTGAACTCATGCTATTATAGTTTAAAACACTGCTAAAAAATAAAACTAGGTTTATAATATATAATAACATGTCTTTCCTTACCATTACTCTTGTATTAACTCATCGCACAGCTAATGAATCTATACCGAAGAGTTTTAAGTTGATTATCAACCAACCTCCGGTTTCAGTTTAGCTGGCGGACGTATAGTTTTCGTGGACGAAGCAGTTTTGTGCGGCTTCAAGGACACTGTATCACAACTATGCTTTCGTCAAGTTAGGGCTCTGGTCCAACTAGTTTGATGGCATGCTTAGGCCATTGCCACTAGAAGGCATAAAAGTTGGTGGGGTTGTCGATTACAGTCATCGTCCTATGATGTCGATCCGAGATGACAAGCAGAAGTTAGACAGGCACTTCTAGGGATTCGACTAAAACCGGCCATACACCCTCTTCTAGAAAGATTTGCCGCCGCTTAAGCCCCTATTCCGATCGTCTGAGAGCCGTCAGCACGTTGCTACTCATCTCCTATCTACGCTAGTTACGACCTGCGGAAGCTCCATTTCTGAGGACATCGTCCATTGGCTGGACTACAAGCCTTGTGGGATAGGTATCGATAGGCGATGAATACACAATAACGTCGCTATACTTCAACCTGTTTCGGAATACGTGTTTTCCGTCCAGATCTGTAGCCACGGCAGCACTGCAGCCGTTACGCCACACAGCCCTGTCCCGCCTCTAGAGATAGGGTAGGCCTGCTGTAGAAGACACGGTCATTAAACCCACACTGGCCATTTAATTGCCTGTTAAAGTCGTCGTCCGGTTTGTCCACCTTAGTCCTCTTCCATAATTAGAATATAGCTCCAATTCTATCTGAAAGGGAGAATCCGTCTATTAGCACAAGAGGCCGTGCGAATGACACATTATTATGGTATAGGTTTGCATCAAGGCACTACGTGAGGGGTCACTAGATCTTTCCGCGTCTCTTTAAACAAGCTGATTCAACTAATTCTTATGTTAATTATCATGCGCTATCATAGTGGGTATTGATGTCGTATTAACGAAGACAGCTTTAACGAGGAGCTTAGTTCTCGTGAAACTTCAACTGACTGTCAACCTAATAATCCATTGACGAATACCCCACGATCATCCGCCTTGTGTCTGCACAGTATAGGATGTCGCAAAAAATGGATGAGAGTATTTTAAAGACGCTGGGGAATTCTGTATGCTAAACAAGCTAAGCATATGCCAAATTATCCGTTATACAAATCAAGGTGCAACCAAAGAAGTCGAAGTAGGCGGGCCTGGAGTCTTTAATCTATTTCAGCGTGGGAATGTCGTAGAGGGTGCCGATACCCTGTTGTTGAAAGCCGAGTCGATTATCAAGGGCACGACAGACTGTACGATAAAGCCATTCCTCAGGTGTAGAAAGAAAAAAAAGCCATCGCGACAACATTGCTGGATAAAACCTCGAAGAAGGCTCAAAGTAACCCATTCTTCTAGTTGAGAGTAGAACTATAGTACTGAATGAAGGAAATAATTTGATATCTCGCTAGTGATTATAGCGTTGACAAGCCATAATCCCGTGCCCTATTTCAAATTAGTTGAGAATATTTGGATCCCTTTATGTCTCCATGGTAAGAGAGCCCAAAAGAGAAGCAGAATACATGTAGAAACGTACGTGTTGATGAAGCAAATATTAGAAAAGAGGAGAAGCATAGTTTCCTGGTGTCGAAGAATTCAGAGCTTCAAGGAAATACGGCGCACACAAACTCTCAAACAGCTAACGAGTAACCGATTTACCGCGCGTTTTGCAGCTATAAGAGAAAAGGTCTTCCATGTAAGAAGTATTCAGGATCGTGATGAAGCGTAATACCGACCCGGAAACATCCAGCGAAGTAACCTAAGAGAGGCGTGCCGAAGGAGCAATGTCAGGAGTCTAGAGGCAAAAAAATAAGTGTCAGCACTTGTCTTTGGCACTGAGCTGATACCACAGAATAGGCGTCGAGATAACCCGAAGGAATAAATATTAGTAGTGTCAAATTCCTAACAGAGGGATCAAGTGTTGGAAAGCCAACAAATACGATGTGCATAGTGTTCCTCGTAGACTGTAGATATTTTACTGACATTATGTGGATATTTTTGGATCCCCAGAAATATATGACAACAGCGAGCACCGCCAGCCGGACCCTGTAAGTCACGATATCGAAAATCATTGTCGTAGGTGTTGCTAGAGTTCCCGGAATAGAAAATGGGGGGCTTATCTCGCTATTGGTCTGGCCCGCGTATATCTTCGAGGACCGCGGGGAGAGTTGCTGACAAAGTGCCATAAGTGCCTTGTCCGCGCCACCGTCGGAAAACGAAGAAATAGAAGAAAACCGTGAGCACCATAAACAGCTCTAGGAGATAGTAGAACATTAGGAAGGCACAGTGAAAAATGTTGAAGGGACAGGAGCGAAGCCTTTTGGTAAAAAAGTGGTCGATATAATCAATAAAAGATTTCGGGTTCAACTCCTCCATGCTGGAAAATGGTAGATGGGAAATTGTAAGGTCGTATTGATTATAGAGATGAATGTAGAGAGGGTTAACTTCGATAGCCAAAGACCTGGTGGTTGTAGAGCTGCGGGCTCTACAGCACCTACTTTGTACCACTATTTGGATATAGCATTTATACCCAAAACATAAGTAGGAGAGATAATTTGAGGAGAAGGCACTGTTTGTGGTTCCCCCGGCCCAGCCGGTTGTTCTTACCTAATCCCAACTGGAGCATCACTGGTACGACATCCAGAGAATCTATTATCCATACTTTAAAATAATATCGTATTGAAGAGGCCTAGGACCATTACATAGTTGCTTTGAGAAGACGTGTAATTGGCTATTTACTTTCCGGTCCACCTCGTGATAAATAACGGCTGAGGTTTAATAATCTAGGAAGCGAGACATGAGGACGTAGTGATATTAGCGAGTCGATGAAGTTTGTCTCGAATTTAAAACTATACATTCAGCTCAATTTGGTTTTTGGAAGCGAGAGAAAGGGCAGCCATAGATTAGTATTGAATCAGCTAGCGAGCCTCACTTTTGAATTTCTTGAGTTCTGAGACGGAATCCCCTGGTAGCACTTACCATAGAGATCTTAAATCCCTAAGCACTTAGATGGTAAAGAATTGACGGGCATGTGGGCTCAATTAATACAACTTGCCATCGGAAGTTGTTCTCGTGAGCAAAGATAGCCATTACTGCAGAAGTCTCCGCAGCAGTAGCTTCGGATAAACCACACTTATTCCCTATAACATACACTGTCGCTTCCTAACTCTTGACAGTAAGTTTTTCCTTTTTGTAGGAACGTTTGATTGAGCGAGAGTTCCATATATCATGTGAAACCAGACCGCTCAGATGGCAGTCACTTTATTGGACCTATGACCAACTCCTTTGTTAGTATAAATCTAGGAAAGAGGATGGCCAGGTAACCGTATCCATCACTTTTGCTATTTACCTAGTCTTAAACATCCGTACCCTTCAAGGAATCAACAGTTTACTCATACTATTGAACCAAGCTAACCCAGTCTCTTACTATACTAAAGATTACGCTACAGGAACACGAAAAAGAAATAGAGGTTCTTCTTTCTACAGGAATTCAAGTGACGGTTGCGGTGACTTTAATCTTGAAGGGTCGGCTGCGGAAAGGCTCTGAATGGTTAGAAACATGGGTACTAATAGAAACTTTGCCCTTGTACGATGCATCGCAGCTTATTAGTGGATATGGGAAAATACGATTCAATTTTTGTGTTTACTCAGCCATGGTCTAGATAATGAGTAACCAATTGATAGCCGATCTGAAGAGTTGAGACATTCAAAGTGACACAAAAATCAGTCACGCTATGTTGCAAGTAGCACCTATAAAGTTTGTCTCTTCGACTCGAATCCATCTTATCATCCAGCACATCACTTTCTTACCACATCAAGGCATCAGTATCGCGACAAGACCGAAGCTTCAAGCCTACCTATCACAGTCGATCAAGATTATCCCTAGCGAAGATGTCACCTCCCAACGGTCAAGGAAGTGCGGCTAGTAGAGCACGACCTAGCAACGACGGCGGTGGTGGTACAAGCAAAGATAGACCATTTACCTACCATGGAACCGTGAAGCACATTGAATACTCCAGGAGCTCCGGCCAGCCTTCCGGTCAAAGCACCGGCAATCCTGGAAGCGGCCAAAGTTGCGAAAAACCAAAGCAGAAACCGGACGGCGGTTATGGTGGAAGCAGTAAGTACCCCCGACCTCCTATTTCCTGTATTCGACAGCGCTTTTCATCCCGAGTCTTCTTGTATGCCCCAAAACGCCCAAGTTTGACGTAAAAATTCTTTACTATTGCGGTAGTAGTATCTAACACGTTGTTCTCATAGCCGACGTCCCACGAAGCGATCCCGTTGAAATCAAGAAGAAGGACAAATGAAGAGAGTTGGGAATAGAAAGGAGTCACAGTCTCACTCGTGGTGCATCCGTGGGTGCATTTGGAGCTTCGTTACCTTGTGGAAAGGATGAAGTTATCTATACGAAGTTAGAGGTAGTGTGATTAAGACGATTCTCAAGCACAGAAAATCCAAATATTGCAGCTTTTTTTTTCCAGCATGCACACACACCAAGTGAAGATGTTTACGCACGTGCCCGACCCCTTTTTAAGCCCGCCTACCCTGTAGCTCTGCACTTGGATTTATTCAAACCACTACAATCCTTACGCAGTATGTAGAGCAGACAACGTTACGATGAAGATAGGTACCGCGAAAATACGATTTCCAACTTATGTTTAAGCCAGTGTACCCGGCCCCTCGTTGCGGTATTACATCCCCGTAACACGAACATCCAAAATTAACGCAGGCCGTGAGTAGCAAAAAGAAGTGGTTTTGGTGAGTAGACACGGCCCTAGATGCTGTACCAAGGAACGGTACTTAGGAGGTATAGTTTGCTACCAAGTAATTCTTAGACGCCTATTGTACATACGACCCCGAAACCATTACGCTAAAATTGCATAAAACTGTATGTTTTAAAAGGGCTGAAGGTAATAATGTACTGTGTCGCATGCTCACCTGTGGATGAGATAGATAGTTGGATGCCGTATATTACTTAGCACCAGATTGAGTAGACAGAATATGGGAAATTCTATTGAAGCAGGAAGCTTGCACACGACTCTTAGCCTTTGCTGTATTGCAGAAGCCATCTTCAGACGGTTGGATTAGAATACTTGTTTAGAGCAATATCAAGAATGATCAATAGTAAATGGAGTTTCAATGTTACCTAGTTGCTGCTTTGCATTACGGAATACCTCAAATAGAGTGAATTATTTCCATATGCCGAGACAGTGACTTGTGTCACTTAGTCTATAGTAGTATATCCAGCAAGTTCCTCCATGCTCATTTTGCGTAGCCAGATGCGATCGTATACCCGTAGCTCGTGACTCATAATTTCATGACTTTATACATCACTCCGAATGCCAATAGACAGAACTTTGACGGTGGAGAAGGCCAGCCCTAGATGTCGGCTGCCAGATGAGAGATGTAGGTCCCAGACACATACTCATCACAAGCTGTACGAAGACACATAATACTACAAACGGTTAACTCGGATTCGAACAATGAGAAGAGAGGGGGGGAAATCCATGTACGGGGCGTAGACGTTACTTACAGTAATAACGGAGTCATCGGCCTGCGGATCATCGTGATGTGGTACATATACATACAGAATTAATGCGTGGTCGTCTGCGAAACATGCGATGACGCGACCGTCCAGACGTCCCACGCTGAGAACTTTACTCCAGTCTTTCCCGTCGACGCGCACGGTGGCCCATTTGTTCGGTCCCTCGTTCCTAAACCGCGTGCTGGGATGATCCTCAATGGCGCATGTCAGTTGGCCAGGGTCGAGCTGCGGATTCTCGAGCCCGTTCCACCGCGACTCGACATCGAGGGTATCGGTATCGAGGCGCAGGCGTAGATCACCGTGCATGTTGGCACTGAGCTCGAGTTTTGGATTCACGCTTGCGGTCGAAGCGGATGAGGAAGACGCTCGTGACGCGATGGCCAGTTTGGTGAATCGGTCTGAGATCGCCTTGAGCTGGAGCAGCGGTGGTAGTTGGATGTGGACGTCGGGCTCCCGCACCTTAGGCTGCATGATGGTCTCGACCGTCTCGGGATGGAGCACTCGTACCGGGATGTCCTGTGTAATGATCTTCTCACGCTCGCGTTGCAGGTGGGTCTCTAGAGGCTCGGCTGCGAATATGCCGTCATCATCGTTATCGTATGGATCATCTCCCGGGGCACGGTTCGCGGGGTTGAGGTTGAAACGGGCGACACCTTGAGGGGCGTTCACGGGAGCAGTAGATGTGGTTATGGTCATGGAAAGAATAGGTGTGCCATCCTTCTTGGTCAGGCGAAGGGACGCGGATACGGCATTGGTCGCAGATTTGAGAGCCCGCTGAAGTGGTATCAGCGGAAGCTCTAGGTTGATGGTGTTGTTTGGTTCGGCAGATTGGATGGTCCAGTTGTCGAGGATGAAATCAATGGGCAAAGAGCTGTATCGCAAAGAGAAGTAAGTCAGCATGGTATCTACACGGAACTTCAGCCTCCCGGAGACCACTAACGCCCAGACTTGAGATCCTGTATCTGGGATCACGGTGAAGCGGACCGTCTCATCGTCGAGGCGTACCCAAGCGATCTTCTCGAGGGACGAGAGAGCTGCGACCAGTTCTTATGAACCCGACGTTAGCCTTCGACGGGGTGTGGGAAGTCGTCGGTACATAGAGCGTACTTGAAAACGTGCGTATGTTTCTGAGATTCGCCTTAAACCTCATATTTAGGATATTCAGGGCTTTGCTCTCTTGCTGCGCTGCGTTGTTATGTGAAGACCTAAGGTGCGTTCACTAAGACCCATCGATTCAGTATCGCAGTGTATTATAGGTACCTGTACTATAGGTATAGGTATAGGCCCATTAGGTGCTTTAGTGGTAGTTCGTGCAGGGGTAGTAGCGGATCACTTAGTGTCCAAAATACCGGTAGCACGTGGGGTGCAGTACCTAGGTAGGTACCTTAGGTAGGCACATAAAGATTCCACAGTATTTCTCTAGAACCACAACCATATGGCCAACATCTTACCACTCGCAAAGTTCACGCGCTTCATCTGGGGACTGCAATCAGACTCAGTTAAAGCCTCACAAGAATGAATGATTCGGCTATGCTACATTATGGAAAACGAAATTCTATCCCCATTGTTGCTTCCAGTGACCTTCACTCATTAGCCGAAGCGAGTCTACCGTCCGAGTATAGTGAGTGTTGCGCCCGCTGTCGCCATTCTGTTCTCAATAGCCCTTTCCTTTGCTGTTTGGTTTGGATGACCTACCAGAGGATCCCTCCGCCGATGACACTTTTCGTCTCTGAGCACTCCTGCCTCTACCGTATTCACTCACAGGTGGGAGCGGTTTCGAGGACGAATGACGGCCACTTGAGGCCTTTCATCTTTGGACAAGCGTTTTAACTTGGACGAAGTCGGACGTGTGGGTTCGCAAGGCTGCTCGACCATCTCATAGCTAGCTTCGGCTTCGTCGTCATCATCTTCATATGCATTCGCCCTACTAGGCGGGGAGGAGTTCGGGGATGGATTGTAGGTCGCCACGACAGTACATCTCGTGTTACTTCAGCTGGTCCCTCAGAGCGTATGGTTGTTGCCTCGCGTAGTCTTGCTAATTCCTGAACTTTCGTACATTGACTCTGGGGTTGAAGCGGTTTCGCTGGATCTGGCACGCCGTGTCCGAAGATCATTGAGATTTCTGGGTGGTTTAGAGCATTGTGGTTCAAGGATACTATTCTTCTGAGCCTGCATAATGAAATCAGACGCCGTTGTAGTCTTCGTTGCTCATGACTCGACGGTAGATTCGGGAGCAGCAGACGTCAACGCCTTACTGATTAGCTTCTCCTTCAGCATCTTGTTGAAAAATACCAAGCTTTTCCGTGCCAACCCCGCCCGTTTCAGGTGATGTTCACCATCGCTGCCGATTTCCAGTTTGCTGGAGAAACTTGCTCTTGCTCGTTAACCGTAGATTCACAAATGGTATCATATCAACACTCGGGCTCAGGTCTTGGGTGTTGTTGGTCTGTCTGAGGGATCTTTTCTGTCTGTCGTTGATTTGCCTGAGGAGACATTCTAAATCCCAGTCTCACAAAACTAAGTAAGCCATCCTATCACGCTCACAAGCCATGTGTTAATCTGTAGTCATACTTTGCTCACTTTCTCTACTTCTTTGTACTAGTCTCCAGATGGCCCCGCACCCTCTCGAGTCGATCGAGATGGATCTCTTTGCCTGCAAATACTCAGCCCCAAAAGCCATGTTACACTGCTATTATTGCGCGACAATAGTGTCGCGGCGAAAACGTTCTGGGGCTCGCGCAAGTACTTCAACGCGACCGTATTATAGAGTGTATGGTATAGCCGCTCTAACAGGCGGGTCATTCCAGTGAATCTCTCTAGTCTGTTACGTCTAGAACGATGTTTTGCTACGCCACGATGTGATATCCAACTCGAATATAGCGTAATCAGAGTTCCACTTCCGTGGCATCATCAACTCTTTGAACTTCAATTTCAGTTGTTTGATTTGGTGAGAAAAATCAGAACCCGGAACAAGTGGTTTCGACAAATGAAAGACTGAGAATTGAATACAGCTAATGATTGCACTATCAACAACGCAAGATTGCGATCAGCTAGACTATTTGCTAACTCCATAGACTTAAGTAATTAATCTTCCGTTTAAATAAGATTGACTATTGATGTAGTGATATGCCTGGCGACTTAAACCTCAAACTAGCCAATAGTGCATTGGTAGATCTATCTCACCTAACCCAGCTAGCATATTTAGGTACCATCTACGCTATATACTGTAGGTATTCTTTTCGCCGGAGAATGCCCTTTTCAGCTGTCTTAGTCCTACTTAGAGCTACACCATATGCCCTATTGGTGCTTCGGATATTCGTAGGACTTCTTCATAGGAAATAGTAAGGTCAATAAGATTAAGCCCCTATCGCCGAACCACGGATTGACCGACGGATTACATGCGGGACCTGAAATGACGATACGAATCCAAGCTGATGCGAAATGGTTGACCAACTAGTCGCGAAGATGGCGCGTTTGCGTCTCCCTAAATGGGCATAAAATCATTGGACTCTTCTCTCGTCACTGTTGCATTAATGCTATCCTCAATTGTCCGTGTCCATATCCGAAAGCACATTCCAGCCAAAGCTAGACGCGTTTCTCCTATACACACGGAGCACATGTACGATATCCCTGAAAATGCAGGTCAAAGCTCTTATCGTCTCCCTCTTCCTGGCTGCGACTGTCGCGGCAGCCCCTTTTGGGCAAAAGGACAGTGAAACACCGAATCTTGAAAACGCTTTCAATAATATTGGAAATGGTAAGTCTGGCGAGCGGAGACGAGCAACAGCCGCTCGAAGAACCCTAACCTCATAATTTCAGGCGAGAACAACCCCTCACTAGGTAGTCATGATGGAAATAATAACGGAAACAACAACGGAAACGGAAACACGATTGGTAGCAATAACCAGTTCACCGAGGATAACAAGTTCCTAAACGACTTTCTTAATGTGAGTAACGAAAACAAAATCTGCGGCTGAGATAGACATCAAGACAACTAACACTCGGTCAGGTCAACTACGGTGCGACGGGCCAGCAGGTCTCCCAAGTTAGTATGATGTATGATGCACTAATGGACAGACAGATCATTAATCAATCGCCACTAGGAAGTAGTGGCAGCCATGAAGAGTCTTACTCTAACATGTAACCCCAGCGGCGAAGGTGCTATGAAATGTACTTGGAAGAGCTGATCTTGGTCTAATATGGTCGTGGACTTGGATTATGTAAATGGAAGCTCGTGTATTTATAGCTATAGCGATAATACATACTCTCCTTGCATCTCATATGTCTAGAAATATCTAATACTCTCTCTCTCTCTCAATTCAAATTAACTACCCTTAAGTAAATTTATTTTCTAATAATTTCTCAATAGGTCTAGCTCTTCGGATGTGCTTTATATCTAGTTATCCTCATTCTGGTATTAACCTTGTATTTAGCTTTGTTATTATATAGTACACGAAATAAAAACCTAACCTACTTTCAATCAGTTAACCTTCCAGTTCCCCATATTTAAGGCTGAAATCTCTCTCCATTCTTGACATTCAAGCTAGTCACGCTATCATACCTATCTGTCAGGTCTGAAACGTTAAGGTCATCATCTTTGAAAGCTCATATATCCCCAGAGACGCTCTTACGCACGCACAAGCCGCTTTAAGATAGGATCCTATATTACCCCTAGAAGTTCGGTACCGTTGCCGGATACCGGCATAATAAGATCAATTTTGATCTAGGCGGCCCCAAAACCCGCCTCCTGACCCTTCTTGCGACTGCTGCTGACGAGAATCATCTCCGAAACGGGGAATTGACTGATTGACTTGAGGGACTGAAAAGGGACTTTGGAAGGAGTTAGAATATTGAAAAGGTCCGCGGAGTGGCTCGGTAGGAATCTGCATTGTTGGACCGGTGGTGCCCATTCCGTGGGGATTCATAGCTGCATTCTGGTATTGCATAATAGGGGTGGGCATTTGCAATGGCTGCTGCAATGGCTGCTGCATCGGCATTCCTGCTAGGCCATAGGCCATATTAACCGGCATAAGAACCATACCCTGGGGCTGAGGCCAAGCTGGCAGAGGTGGCTGCTGCTGTACTTGAGCATTCGGAAATGCCACTGGAGTACCCATGGCTTGGTTTGGTTGAATACCATGCTGCTGTTGGCTGAGAAATCCAGGGGCGTATACCGGGAGATGATGTAGTGTCTCCATAGGCGCCTGTGATGGCGTCCAACTAGGCATTTGATTCACAGATCTTCCGAAACTACCAGCATCCGATGACTTCTCAGCATTACTATGTGTTGTTGAATCTTGAGCAGTCTCTAAAGCAGGTTTGGCCTTTCCTTTCCTGCGAGCTCTTGCCGGCCAAGTGTCGCTAGAGCCGGAGACGGAGCTATGGTTGGAGGAAGCTTCAGATGTATCCCCAGCGTTAGAAGATCCGATCCGCCTAGTTTGATGTCTACGCGGTACAACTTTATTTGGCTCTGCAGGCAGTTGATAACCAAGCGTATCAGCCAAGTATTTGTTGAAGTTGTCAGAGGTCTCGGAGACTTTCTGGAAGTGTTCCGGGGTCAGTTTGGGAGAAGAGCCCGGGGTCTTTTGGAAATTTGCTAATGCAATAGCGCTCTGGAAAGCATTGCGGATTTCGCGACCGTTCCAGGCGGGGCCATGCGAGGGATCGCTATTTTGTGTATCGAACAGTTGCACCGCATATTCGAGGAGCGTCTTTTCGTCAACCTCTAGTTCCCGGTTTACTGATTTCGCCCTTGCGATGTTATTTCTCCAGATCACTGATGTTCCCTGACGGTCTAACGAAGGGTAATAAAGCGACAAATGCACACGGGACTTAAAAGCTGAGTCGATCGCTCCAGCCCTATTAGTGGTTAAGAATAACACGCCTGAGTAGTATTCTAGGGTGCGAAGGAAAACTGCGACTTTAGTTAGCTAGCGCGAGTTAGGTTCATAATACATCAGACAATCCGAACCTGAGACCAGACCATTCCTGGCTATGTTAGTCTTATCCCTTTGGGAAAGAAAGACATCAGCTTCATCGAGAAGCAAGACGCACCCCCAGGACTCTGCTAAGCCGAAAAAACAAGAAAGATCAGCTTCTAACTTTTCTGGGGATATACCGAGATCTCCTGCAATGAATTGGTTAGAATGAAGGTGTCAGGATAGCCGAAATTATCGCGTATAGGTGTAGCACTTACCACAGGTGATGGGGAATAGCGGTCGTCCTGTAGCAGCGGCCGCACATTCTAAAAAATTATTAGTCTATCTTTTACATCCCGTGAACATATAGCATATTAGTATACCGGCTGTGGATGTTTTTCCAACTCCTGGTGGGCCATGTAAGAGCATAATAAGTCCTTTGCCTGTGATAGAAGTTAGCAACGCTAGTGTCATATTAACCTTGTAAGTAGTTGTATGTTTGGAAATCCACAATGAGACTCAGCGCGGAGCAAACTAGAAGGATGATACAGGGATCTACGGCACCTTTTCCACGGATAATGTCTGTTTCAAAGGTACTCTTGGCTTTCCCCAAATCTTGAAAACTCGCAGAGTGGTTTTGAATCAAAGCCTGGATTATTTCCTTGTGGCCCCTTGGCAAGTGCAGCTCTTGCCATGGGTTGGTTACCGTACTAATAAAGCAAAGGGGCAGGTCCCCGTCCTTTGTCTTCCCGACGCGGAGGGAGGCTGATCTTAAATTAGCAATAACATTCAAAAATAACGCGAACCTATGGACGCTTGAAACAACTTACCCCATCTGCGGTTGCGTAGCACGTAGGCAAAAACCCTATCTGGCAACAGAAGTAGATACTTCTGGTCGGGGACTTCTGTTGGATTAGTCCAAGATAGTAAGGTCTCTTTAAGTTGTGTTAAGATATCGTCGGAAACTCGCTTGTCCCATTTCCAGTCCTGGTCAATATCCTGGGCTGTGCCGTCGAGCTCGGCGTGATCCATGGAATATAGCTGAGGGTCATCACCAGAAGGTTTCCAAGACGGAAATTGTTCAATAGCGCGTAGATAGTCGACAACAACTTCGCTGTCAAATCTCTGTTCGACTTCGGTCCACTGTTTCCCGTCAGGTGTTCTAGTATGACTCCATCCAACGTAATGTCTGTGGCAAAGCTTAGTATTTGCGATAAACTCCCAGGCACGAGCCTCAAGTTCATCTCGGCGAACCAGTCCATCCTTCTCGGCAATTCGGAGAGGGAAAATGGGAAGGGAGCTGAGAGGTGCTGCACTATCGAAAAAGGCGATTTCAAATTGTCCGAACACAGGTACAAAGTGTTTCCCGTCGTAGTCGATGAAATAGCAATCCACGACAAATGAGCTGAACTGATGTTGGAATATACTCTCGGGTATGTGAGTCGGGTTCGTCATGTACCTCCGGCCCCCTGTCCTTTGGATAACACGCCAGATCTTATGTATAAAATCGGTTCTCTTAACGTATATGACCGAGTCTGGAGGAAAGACATACCATAAGTCTGAGAAAAAAACGATATCCGACTCCTTCTCAAGTCTAGCTTTTGTAGGGAGAATTGAATCGTCCATGTACGTAACTAAGCAGCGAAGATCCTCTACAGCGGCCCTCAGCTCTGATACTTCCACATCTATTTTGTTTGAAGAGTTTTCTTGGCTAGCTATTGTGTTTGAAATTGAGAGGGAGAGCTCTTTTTCTGACGCTTCAAGGTGGATTTTAAGCCCTGAGTACTGATAGTCTAGCATCTTGAATGGTCGAAGAATAGTAAGTGGTATGCTCGGCGGCGTAGAACTACGGCCACGTTGATTGTCCAAACCCGAATCATCCCCAAGCAGAAGGCGTTTCAGTGGAGGCGAGTTTATTCGCAATCTCTCAGGGAGGCCACTCCTCTCCGCATAAGCATCAAATGTGGCCTCTTTCCACGGCATACCGGGCTTAAATGTCCCTATCGGTTCGTCACTTGCGATTTCAATTGCGAATGCTTCTTCAGGAACAAGGACGCGAGCTTTATTAGGAACGGCGATCTCGTTCCATGATTTGAATTGAATTTTAGGAATAATAACGGGTGTTCGACTGTCAATTGCCGCTGTATCGGCTACGAAACCAGCCTCAAAGCTTTCGTCGTCCACTGTGTCGTTGCTAATGTTCATTAACTTCACTGACGACGGTAAATCCTGAAGTAAGCCGGTCAGCTCTTCTGCAATTTGATCTCTCAAATTCGCCATTTGTGCGAACAGTTTATCGGCTTGATCCAATCGCTCCCGCATCTCCATAAGTCTTTGGTGCATTTGGATCCCGGCTGTAGGGTGACGTCCTTCGGCAACCTTATCATTAGTGACAGTGCCCCATTTATCACTAGCATCCCCTGATATGTTATCATTGCTGGAAACATTAATATCTCGGGATGTGTATTCTTCCATTCCAGCAGTAAATGTCAAAATCTCGCAGCGAGAGGCGGTGGTAGAGGAGTTAAGAGTTGTTCAGAGCAAGCAAAGACATACGTGGGATTTCAGGCAGCGCGGGGTTACTATAAACTGATTTGTTCAGCTATCAAATCCATAAGCTTACGGGCATGATTGGTGAGATTTTGTGGCGCTAAGATAGATACCTAGTGACGGACAACAGTGGCGACAACGGACTTGGCGCAGCTCTGGTTGTCGTTTGCTGCCTTGAAATTTAAAAAGACTAATTGACTCAGAACCATTTCTTCACTCGACTCCGGACTTCTAACTACCAGTTAGGGTTATAGGATTGAATTTTAATCGATTTTTGTCGGTTTGAATACGTTCTAGATGTGGCTCATCAATACTACGACCCTAAGGCTTAAGCAGGTCTTGGATCCCAGAAATGAACATTACGCGATACTCTCTCACACTTGGGAAGATGATGAGGTTTCGTTTCAAGAATTTGCTAACTTAGATGTAGCTAAGCAGAAATCCGGATTTGGCAAGATCGAAAAGACATGCCAAATGGCAAATTCGCGCGGCCTGAAATACGCATGGGTGGACACGTGCTGCATCGATAAAACGAGCAGCGCGGAGTTGACAGAAGCCATAAATTCCATGTTCGAGTGGTACAAGCTGTCCCAGGTTTGTTTTGCGTTTGTCACAGACCTACCTCCGGTGGCTTGGGGAGGTCCTCTGCTCGACTGGTTGACGAAGGAGTCCGAGCAATATCGCTGGTTCACCCGCGGGTGGACATTGCAGGAGCTCATAGCGCCCAAGGCTTTAGAGTTCTTCGATAGTACCTGGAGGTTTCGAGGAGACAAGTCCACTCTTTGTTCCCGAATTTCCCAGATAACCGGAATTCACATTCAAGTCCTTGAGAATAGCGCCTATCTTCCTGAAATCTCTGTTGGCCAGAAGATGTCATGGGCCTCGGCTCGCAAGACTACAAGAGTAGAAGATATTGCCTATTGTCTCTTCGGCATTTTCGACATAAATATGTACTTCGTTCTTACACTTCACCCCATACATACTAGTTAGAAAGTTAGAAGGCTGACTATTTTTAGGCCCCTAATATATGGCGAAGGAACTAAAGCATTTCTCCGGCTGCAGGAAGAAATAGCCAAAGAAAGTAACGATTTATCTCTGTTCTCCTGGACGGCCAGATCAGAGCCAAAAAGCGAGTCACAGGTGTTCAGGGGTGTTCTGGCTAAGTCGCCGTCAGAGTTCGCGCACTGCAGAGAGATTATGACATACAATGATTATCTAACCCCAAACCCTGAGTTTTCTATGACGAACAATGGGCTCCGAATGGAGGCAAAGCTGAGCCTTAATGCTACTATGGGCTACATTTTGGCCTTGGATTGTGTCACCAGCACGACCGAGTCCCCGACATCCTTATATCAGTGGCTTGGCATCTACCTTCGTAAGACAGGGTCAGGTTATGTGAGGCAGTATCCGGACAAATTGTATGGTACTTCCGACCCCAGCATATGGAGTGGCGAACGGACAACAGTCTATATTCGAAAGGCTCTGGGCACTGAGGAAAACCATCAAATCCGCCGTGAACTGGCTAGCCGCATTTACATTAGGTATTTGCCAGTGAAACCTTGCTACTCAATAGAGGATATCATCTCTTCGCCGGATGTGCTCTGGAGCCCTCAAGGGAGTTATTTCCTGACAATGGAATCTGCATTGCCGCTCGCAGCAATCAGCAATGGCGCTCGCCCACCCTTTACTGGCTTCAAGGGTTTCAATATCAACTACCAAGGCGCTCATGTATGCAGCTGCCTTTTGATTTGCGGGATTTTTGAGAATGCACAGGGTGATTTTCGCCCACTCGCTGTTCTTTATACCGATAAGGACCCCAGTACCAAAGACGTCTTCGAAACGATCAGAAGACACAGGGCCTCCCGAGACGGCACCCTCCTTGCCGGGATTCGGAAGTTTGTTCATTTCAAGCACACGCCCACTCTCGGCGATGGCATCTTAACTTGGAGACACCTCTGTAATAGGGAAACAAAGGTGATTGTGGGGAGCCACTGCATAATCATCAGCCTGTCAATCAACATTGTCAACAGCCAAGAGAGTGAGGAACCGGGATGGAGATACGCACACGCCGACGTCCTAGACTTGGGTCCTGACATCCGAGATCTCCCTGATGGTCCCTCTGGATCCAAGTTTGTTGAGTCTCATCACAGGTGCTACGCCATTTCTGTTTATGTGGAAGAGCCACAAGCAGAAATAAAGAAAATACGTTAGAACTCACCATACTTGGATGATTCACTTAATATGAGGATAACTTAGAAAGGAAGAAATTGTTTAGCTTTAGGAAAGTTACTTTCTATGTACAGATACTTTATATAGATCTCTGTACACTGTTGATAGCTCATTTCTTAGCTGCTGACTAAGCTGTCCTCTTTATTCCTCCATATAGTATAGGGGATGTCCATAGGTAGAACCTCATTATATACATGACCTTTAGTATCCCTGACTTAGCATATAGTACACGAAGTGACTTCTTAAATTCAAGCAACCCGTGTATGCAGCACTTGCTTTATTGATAGAAAAGGTGATGGGTAGTAAAACAGATGATGATTTCTCTAAGTTCCACACAATACTAGCTGATCTAGTATTTCTATGGTGTGTGTGGGGCACGGGCCATACATGCCTTATCTGTTAAATATAAGTGATGGCATGTACTATTGGGTTCATTAGTTGTATTTTATTGCGTGTTGTTCTTGTTATGTAGACGTAACTTGCTAGCTACGCAGGTTTTATATAAAGGCCTTTGTTTTTTTAACATAAGTTTTCTTTTAGATACCTGTTAGTTAAGTAATTTTAGCTGAAAATATAATTTTTTATATTTAATATACTTTTTTAAAAAGTATTTCTTAAGAAATAATTTTTATAAATATATTTTGTTTTAACTTTAGTAATTATATTTAGCTAAAAACGCTTATTGCATTTATTTAGTTATTTATATATTTAATTTTCTTTTTTTTAATAAGTTTTTAAGTATTTTTTTTTTTTTAATATTTTTTTAAATGTTTAATATTTTTAAATATTTTTAATATTTATAAAGTTAAGCTATTTTAAAAAAATATTTTATTTGTTTTTAAAAAGTGCTTTTATTAAACTATTAATAATTATATTAGTAATAAAAATATATTTAACTTTTAAAGTTTTATTAAAAACTTTTTGTTATAATTAATAATTATAAATATTTATATATTATAGTTTTATTTATAATATAGTAATATTTTTTATAATTAGTTTAATTATTTATTAATTATTATATTACATTTAAATTTATTAGTTATTTAATATAACTTTTAATTTTTTAATTAATTAACTAATAAATATTGCTTTTTTAAAAGCTTAAACAAATATTAAAAGTTTAGCTTTAATTATAAATATTATTATTATATTTTATTTATTAGCTTTTTATTTAATAATTTTACTAAATAACTTTATTATATAAACTTATAAACTTTTATAATTAAAAGTATTATTAACAAAAAAAAATTATTTATAATAATAAACTTATTTTTGTTTTTAAATTAAAACATATAATATTAAATAGTTTTAAAATAAAATAATAATTAATTAGTAAATTTAAAGTATTTTAATTTAAAATTTAAATTAAATTACAATAATTAAAATGCTTTAAAAATAATATTAAGTTAAATAATTATAGCATTATATATAATTAAATCTTTTTTTTTAATAGTAATAAATCTTTTACTATTAAAATAAAGCAGTGCAATTATGCAAGATTTATTATATTACTTTAATTATAAGAAAATAAGTTATAACTTATGCATTTAAGCAATTAAGCCATATATAAATTAAAAAATAAAACGATTAATTAAAAGGCTATTTAATAATATAAATAAAGCAACTATAGTTAATTTTTATAATATTATACGTGCTAGTTAAATTTATACTTTAAAGTTTAGCGTAATATTTATATTTTTATTTTTATTATATAACTTAATTTACTTGTAGCACACTAAAAAAGCAAACAAATTTTTAACTAAGCTACTAGTTATTATATAACCCGAAAAAAGCACATAAAATAGCTAAATAAGTTTTAAATATAAAAAAGCTTAGCTATTATAACGTAGCTAAAAAACTAATTAAGTTATAAGCAGCTATAAAAACATAAAAATAAAGGCTTTTAAACATAAAGCAAAAGCAGCTAAGCATTAATACTAGCTTTTTTTTAAGCTAAAAAAGGTTTACTATAACTATAAAACAAAAGCTAAAACATTTGTTATAAAGCTATTTGCTACTTATAGTTTTAAAAAAGCTGCTTATTATAAGTTTACGTTTATAAATTCTAAAGTAAAGCATAATATAATAAAGTATTAAAAACAATAATATAAAATTATAAACATAAAACTATAAAAGTTAAAAAGCATACATTATAAAAAAACAAAGCAATTAAGCAATTTTATTAAGCATTAAACATTAAAATTCTATTAAAACTTTTAATTATTAAATATATAATAATGCTAACTTTTAAAAGTTATATAAACACTTTTTAACTAGCTTATTTATATAAAACCTTTAGCTTTTTTACTTATTATAGCTTTTTTTGCCTCTTTAATTATAACTTAAAGTTGCATATTAGCTATAAGTGCAGCTTAAATATTTCTATTAGTACAAAAATAGCATATAGCTATACAAGCTTTAATAAACAATTGAAGTTTTTTATTAACTTTTTTAAGCTAAAAGATTATTAATAACACTTAAGATTAAAAAAACTTTAATAATTAAAATAAACATAAAGTAAAGCTTAAAAATGTGCAAATATTAATATAGTTAAAAGTACTTATAAAACTATAACTGTTATTTTTAGTGCTTATTTTGCTTTTTTTGCATTATAAACACTTAGCAAACTTACTAATAATATTATAAACATAAAAGTTATTAATGTTTTTATATAATTAACATAAAAAAAACAGTAATAAAAAATATATAATATATTATTATAACATAAATAATACAGTAATAATATAGCTTAAGCATTTTAGTATGTTTAATAAATATAAATTTTAAAGCTATTAATAATACTTTAGCGCAAAGTACTAAAGCATTTATTTTTATTTTAAAAATTAGCGTTATAACAAAAAAGCATTATAATAAGCAGTTATAAAAGCTTAAACTATATAATAGCAAACTATTAGCTACTTTATTTAATACTATAAATTAAATAATTAATAAAAACCGTAATAAAATAATTTATAACCTTAAATATATAAGCTTAACACTAGTTAATATATATATTTAAGCTAAACTAACTATAAATATATATTACAAAAAGCATAGCAGCTATAGCAAAATAAATTTTTGTATAATTATAACGCATTAATAATTAATTATATTATAAACTAAGCACTTTAATATATTAAAGTAAGCATAAACTAAGCACGTAGTAATAATAATAGTAAAAATAATAAAGTTAATAGTTAAAAAAAAAAAAAATTAACATAAATAACTAAATAAAATAACTTACTACTTATTACTACTTTATATTGCTTAGTATATAAGCTATTTATAAGCTATGCTTACTTAATAAGCTTATTGCAAAAAGCATAAAAGCAGCTTAAAAAATAAATATATAAAAAGCAAACTAAAAAGTAATAAATAATTAACTTTATTTATAACTTAGTTATAACTTAGTTATAAAAAAACTAATATAGTAAAAAGCTAGCAGTAATACTAAAGCAAATAAACTATAATATACTAGTAATATAATAAAAAAAAGTTTAAAAAAAAACTAGAAAAAAAAGCAGTACATTTAGCTAAATAAATGCTAAAATTAAAAAAACTGCTATAAGCAGCATAAAGCAAGCAGCAATACTAAAGCAAACAAACTATAAAGCAAAAAAAATACAAAAAAAAAAAAATTACAAAGTAACTACATAAAGGTATATATACCTAGTTAATAATATAATATAAATAAACAAACAACCTAAAAGCAAAAAAGTAAAAAGCAAAGCACTTAATAAAATTATAGCAGAACTAATGCAACTTAAAAGTAAATATAAAATGTTTTTACTTAGCTACTAAAAAAAAAATAAGCCGTTTATAGCTTGCTTTCGACTTATAAGCATAGTTTTTACCTATATATATAAAAAATAAACACTAGCATAACTAGTAAGCCGTTAGCCCAAGTAATACAATATATATATAACTTAACTTAAACTTACTTTAGCTAATTAATTAGCTTATTTAACTATTTTATTTTATTTTATTTTAATTTTTTTTTATTAAAATATAGCTGCTTTTAGTTTATTTTAATACTTATAATTATAAAGTTCCTTACTTTTATTAGCGTTTTTTAAACAAAGTTAATATTATTTTTTTTTGCTTATTTAGTTTTATAAGTTTTTTTTTTATTTTTTTTGCTATGTTTAAAAATAACTTAAGCTTTAGTATTTATAAAAGCATTTTAGCTTTATTAAAACTAGTTTTAGCTTTTTTATATATTTAAATATATAAGCAAAAGCCTTTAAAAATACTTAGCGTTTTTTTTATATAAGTGCTTATAAAAAGTTTATATTTTTTTTTTTAAACTATTAAGCTTAGCTAAGTTTTATACTTAGTTTATTATACTTAAAAAAAAAAATATCTATAAAAATATTTATAGTAAAATAACTTTGCACTATTAAAACGTTTTTATATTGCTTATAATAAAACTTTTTTAATATAATTATTAGTTTTTTTTGCTAGAAACTCTTTTTGTGCTTTAAAATAAAAAGCACTAAAAAAACAAAACAATTAACTTTTAGTTTTTTTTTTAGCGTTTTTCTTTTGCTTTATATATTTTTAATGCTTAATAATAAAAAAGCTAGCTTATTAAATCTAAAAAGTGTTATTTTTAATGCTTGCAAAAGTTTATAAAGCTTAGTGCTTATTATAAGCAATAAACGTAAATCTTTTTATAATTTAAAGCTAAAATGCTTTTTAAGGTTTTTTTTGAAAAAGTAAATAAGCTATTTATAACTTTTTTAATTATTAATTCTTTTTTTTAAATATTAGCTTATTAAGTTATAAAACATATAATATAAATATAAAGCTTTAATAAACTTATATATATAATTATTATATTAATAAAAGCAAAAAAGTATAAAATAGCTTAATATAACTTTTGTTAAAATAACTAGTTATTAGTTACAACTTTTATATATAGTATATATAATAGGTTTTATATAAAAACCACTTTATGTAAAAGCTATTGCATAAACTAAGGTAATTTTAATGTTAGCTTAGCTTATATATTAGCAAAGTTTTTATATATAAAAAAGAACTTTTGTTTTATACGTGTAATAAACTTGTTATATATTAATATAACGGGTTTACTTTTAGGGTTTTAATTTGCAAGTAATAATAAGATTTTTAACGGTAGTTCATTAGGGAGGTTTTTGGGGTACTTTTATTACTATGCATTAATAAAGGTTTTAAAGGTTTAAAAGTAATAAATATATTAGTGCTTAGCAGTTATAAAAAATTAATAGCTAAAAAATTAAAAACTAAGTAAATAACTAAATATAAAAAGTATATAATTATATAAACAAAAAAAACAGTAATAATAATTTATAAACGTTGTTTTTTTTAATAGATTTAACGTTATATTATTTTAAGTTTAAAGCTTAATAGACTTAATGCTTAAGTTTGTTAAATTTAAAGCTTAATAAACTTAATGTTTAAATTTATTAAGTTTATGCATTAAACTTTTATAATAGTTTAAATATATATTTTTTTAATAAATAGGACTTTTTTTATGCATGCTTTTTTTATATTTAGCCTTTTAACTAGTTTAGTTAGCTTATTTTATAATATTATCTTTTTTTTTTTATAATTGTTGTTTTAATAATTCTGTATTTCTTTTTTTATAAGTTTTTTTTTTATTTTTTGTTTTTTGTTTTTTATGCTTATTATATTTAGTAAAGTTTTTAAAAAACTTTGCTTATTGCGTTTTAAACAAAAAGCTTAATAAAATTTTGCTTTGCTTTTTTTTATTAAACTAAAATTAATTAAAATAGCTTTATGCTTTTGCTGCAATTATTATAGTATAAAATGTTTAATGTTAAAATTATTTATTATTATTAATAACCTGCTATACTGCTTTATAGCGCGGTTTTTTTATTTGTGTACCTATAAGTGAAACTGTACAAAAAGCTAAATAAAAACCTTATGTAATAATGTTTATGCTGCTACTTTAAAGTTCTTTTACTTTATAATAACTGGTTTTTACTAACTAGCTTGCTAAACAAAAAATAATAGTTAAAAAGCAAAAAAACTCTTTTTAAAGCTTTTAAACTTTTTGCTTTTTTAAAAAACGCATAAAAGCTTTTTTTTTGTTTTTTAAAACTTTTAAAAAAGCACTTTTGCTTTTTTTGCTAGTTTTTTCCTTATTTTTTGCCTTTTTTTTTCTTTTTTTATTCTTTTTTATTTTAACTGCTTTATTATATATTGCTATTTTATTAGTAATAAATAGCTATTTTGCAATATTATTTATAGCTTTAAGCTTTTTTATAACTAGTTATAAATTTTTGTTAGTTTATAATAGTTTAGCTATAAAGCTTTTTTATAGCTGCTTTTTTTTGTTTTTTAGCAAGTTATAACATAAAACTATATATTAAAAAGTTTTTTTTTTTTTTATATATTTGCAAAAAAGCATAAAAAAACTTAAAACTTTTTTTTTATGCAGAAATACATTTAGCTTTATTTTTTTAGTGCATATGTATATTATTATAGCTGCTTTATGCTTTAATAATTTATTATATTTTTTAAAAGCTTTATTTTTATTAAGCTTTTGTTTAATTATTATTAAATAGTTACTGCTTATTTTAGTTTAGCTTTATTTGCTTATTTATTTTTTTTTTAGTATAATTTTAGGTTTTTTTTTTTTTAACTACTTTTTTTGCTAAAAGTTTAAAGCTAGCGTTAGATTTTTTTTAGCTTTACTTTTATTATTGCTTATAAGCTTGCCTTTTGTTTAATTTTTAGCTTTTTAAGATTTTATGTTTTAAATAAAGGTTTTAATTTTTTTTGTTGTTTTTTAAATTAATTTTTTAGCTGCTAAACTTTTTATGTAGTGCTTACAAGCTATTGCTTTACTACTAAAATATAAATTAATAAAAAAAATCTTTATTTTAGTTTTTAAGTGTTTTATTTTAGTTGCTTTAAAAGCTTTAGCTATATATTTAAAGCATTTGTTTTAAGTTATTATTAATAAATTAGCAATGCTTTTTGCTTTGTTTTTTTTAAAGTTTTTATGCTAAGTTATTATGCTATAAACTAAAATGCTTTATATTATTATAACGTATATTTGTTTTGTTTTTATTATATTATTATTTTATATAAAGTTTTATAGCTTAGTTATTATATATAACTAAATACTTAGTTTTTTTTTAAGCTTTATTAAATGTTTTTTTTATTTTATATTTTTATTAAATTATATTTTTAAAAACTTTGCGTTGTTTTTTAAGTATACTATTATATTAAAAAAGTATATTACTTGCATAAGCGCTGTTTTACTGCTAAAAAAATGTATTAATTTGCTTTTTTGCAATATAAACTTTATTTTATATTGTTTTGCTTAGTTTTTATATGTTTTTTATGCTACTTTTAAAGCTTTATAGTTTTGCTTTATATTTAAGTTTGCTATAATAAGGTTTGTATTATTAGCAAAACTAATTATTATTAGTTTTTAGTATATAATAAAGTTATTATAAAATATTAAAATATATAAAAAAAAAAAAAAAAATAAAAGTAAAAACTTTTAAAAAACTTTAGCTTTTAGCACTATTAGCTAAAATATTGCTTTATTAAAGCAAAAACACATTATATAATCTAATATAAAAAAGTTTATTTATATAATTATTTAAAAAAAAAAGCCTTTTTATTATAAAATATATATTATTTTTTTTTATTAATAATATTAAAAACTTTTATAATGTTTAATTATAGCAAAAATATTATACTTTTTTTGCTAATTGTTTTTTTTGCTGTTTTTAATATTAGTTTAATAGCTATATTTATTAATTTGTTTTATTTGTTATTTATTTAGTTATTTACTAAAAAACTTTTTTGCTTAGCTATTTTTATTATATAATAATATAGCTTTTTTTTTAGTATTTTTTTTACTATATAAATAAACATAATAAAGTGCTACTTTTTAGCTGTTTTTTTAGTTTTTTCTAATTTTTTAAGTTTAAATATAACTACTATTTTTGCTTGCTTAAATTATATTAAGTAATACTTTAATAAAAAGCTAGCAATATATAATATTGCTATTTTCTTTACTAAAGCAAATTTATAAGCTTTAAAAAAGCTATTAAATAATAAGTTATTTTTTAACGCTTTTTATAGCACTAACTTTTATATTAGTAATATTATGTTTTTTTTTCTGTATTAATATTAATTATAAATTTTTAGTAGTTATTATAAGTTAAGTTTTTTTTAAATATATTAAACAGGTTTACTAATAATATAAAAAAAAAGCGTTTTATTAATAAAACTATTTTTTTTTAAAAATATTAACAAAAAACAGCTTATTTTTTATTTGTTTTAGCAATAAAATTATAATAATTTTTAAAGCTAACTTATAAGCAAACTTTGCTTATTTAGCTAAGCTTTATAATAACTTAAAATTTTTAAATGTTTTTATAAATGTTTATTTTTAGCTGTATTTTTATGCTTTTTTTACTTTATTACTAAAGGCCTTTTTTTTTTTTTTAAAGGCTTGCTATACTGCTTTAGTTCTTTTGCTTTAAAACTTATAATACGCTTGTTTTGCTTTTTTTTTTGTTTTAACTACTTTTAAAAACTACTAAAATAATACTTAATGTTTTTTTTTTATAGTTTTTTTAAGCGTTATTTTATTTATTATTTTTATTAATTATTAAATTAAAAAGTTAAAAGTATTATTTAGCTTACTAAATATATATAATATGTATATTTTTGTAATAATAGCTTTTGTTTTTATAGCTGCTTTATTTTTGTTTAATTTAAGCTAGTTTTATTTTTTTGCTTTTTTTAAATATTTTTATAAAACTGCCTTTAAATTAATTATAACTTTTAGTGCTTTATAATTAAAACTTAGCTATTTTAAGTTCTTTTAATAAATAATAACTAAATTACTAAACATTTATATTAAGTTTATTATTAAGCTTTTTTGTTTATACTTTATTTTAGTTATTTTTTTTTAAAAAATAGCTAATATAAAATTTTATTATGTAGTAAATTTAAGCAATTTATTTACTTTTTAACTTTTTTTGCTTTTTAAGTTTTATAATAAGTAATAAAAGTTAAAGTTACTTATAAATATATAGCATTTTTTTAGCTTATTTGCTTTATATATTTTTTAAATTAAACTATGCTAAATTGTTTTTTTTTTAATTTAGCAAATATATTAACTATAAAAATACTGCTAAATTATTATTGCTTATTATAACTTTTGCTTAGTTTTTATTAGCGTTTTTTACTAATGTTTTTATTGCAATTTTTTTATTTATATATAATATAGCTTTACTTTTTAACTAAATAACTTAATAACTATTATTATTAAAGCAATATATATTGCTATATTTATTAATTATTAGCTTTTAAACTATTATATAATTAAAGCTATTATTTTGCAGCGCATATATTATATTGCTTTTAAATCTTATAATATTTTAAAAAGCAATATTATATATTATTAAGTTAATAAAAATAAGTTTTTATTTATACTACTAGTTTGCTATTTTTTTGCTAGTAATTTTTCTTTATTTAGCTTTATAAATGCTAATACTATTAATATTTTTAAACTACTTTTATTTATTCTTTTGTTTATTACTGCTGCTTTTTTAGCACTTTAAAAGCTTTTAAGTTATAATATATATACTGCTTTTGCTTTGTTTTTTTATTTAACTTTTTTTTAGCAAGCTTTATTTTATGCTATATATGCTTTTTTATAGTTTATATATTTTTGCTTTGCTTTTTGCGTTTTTATTAAGCAGCTTTTTTTACTTTTTTAGTGCTTTAAAACTAAGCAATAGTTATACTTTAAGTTTTTATAGCAATATTTAGTTATATAACTATATTTATAATAATTAAAGCATTATATAACTTTAAGCTTTATAGCAAAAAGTTTATAGTTAAATAGCTAAGCTTTTTATAAAAAGCCGTTTTTATATATTATTTTAGCTGCTATAATACTACTTATATATAATAATATTAATACAAATTTAGCTTTTATATTTTTAAATAGCATTTTTTTATATTTTATAACTTTAAAGTATTTATTATATAATAATTACAATAAATTTTTGTTTAAATATATTGCTTTAACTTGTTTTATTAAAACGCTTTTTATTATTAGTACTGCTTTTTTTTGTTATACTTTTAACTTTTTTTTAAAAGCTTTTATAATTTATTTTTTTTCTTTAGCTTTTTAAAGCATTGCTTCTTTAAAAATAATTATTATATTTTTATTATATAGCTTTTTAGTAATAATTATATTACTACTTATAAGCGCTATATTTACTGCTTTAATAATATTAGCTAATGTTTTGTTTTTAAAATTATTAGCTTATTTTTTAACTTTAATTAATATTTTTTTGTTTTGCTTAAATAACATTGCTTTATTGTTGCAAGCTAGCTATAAAGCTACAACTTATATTTAAGATTTTAATATATTTACGTTTAATAAAGTTTATTAAAAAAACTTTTAAACAGTATTTTTAACGCTTTTTTAGTTAGCTTTTATAATAGCATTTAAGTTATAGCAAGTTATAAATATATTAAAGTTATTTTTATTGTTAAGCTTTATGCTTTGCTAGCTTTTTTAGGCTTTTTTTAATATATGTACTATTTATGCTTTTTTTGCGTTTTTTTAAAAAAAGATTTCTTTTGCTATTTTTTCTTTTATTAGCAGCTATAATACTAGTTTTATAATTTTATTAACTATTTTTTATATACTAAGAAATCTATTAGCTTTGCGTTTTTTATTAAAACGCTACTGCTTTATAGTTATATTGCTAGTAAGTTTTAGTAGCATATTAATTATGTTTTTAATAAATAAGTTATTTAACACTATTTTTTTGTTTTTTATTATATTTGCACTCTGCAAATAAAATACAACTTACTTAATAAATAAAAGTTGCTACATTAATTCTAGCAATCTTAATTATTTAATAATTAAGCTTAAACTCACAAAGTTATAGTTAAATGTAAAGAATTTAAAAAAAGTCCTTTATTTAATGTTAAAATTTAACTTTAATTAATATATTAAATATATTATAACTAAACAAACAAATTATAACGTTAAAAGTTTATTTTTAAAATAAATGTAGCAGTTTATTTTTTAGCATAAAAAGCTAAAAAATAAATTAAATTTGCTAATAAAAAAGCATAAAAAAATAAGTATAAAAATTTGCTGTTTTAAACAATAAAAAAAATTATAGCAAAAAAAAATAGCTGCTATTATAGCTTATAGTTTAAATAGTTTAAAAAAGCTTAAGTAAATTAAAACAAAAAAGCGCTATATAACTAAAAAACAAAAATAGCATATTAAAGCAATATAACTATTATTAGTTGTTTTTTTAAAGTTTAATTAAAATACGCTAAACGTTTTATTTAAGGTTAATTTTTTTTTTTTAGCTTTAGTTAATTAAAGTATTAATAATAAAACTAATTTATAATTATTTTAGTAGTTTTTAAGTGTTTTTTAGGTTTTTAAATATTATTAGCATATAAGTATTTTTTTTATTTAATAAAATATTTAACGTTATTATTGTTTTAATAAAAATTTAGTATATTTTTAACTTTATAAATGTTTTAATTTATTTTTATTTTTAGTTATGTTTTAATAAGTATTTTAATAAGTGCTAGTTTTAATAAAAAAATATAAAAAATAAAGTAAATTTACATGTTTTTTAATAATAATAGTTTATAGTTAATAAGTAAAATAATTTTTTTAATTTTAAAAAAGCTAAGTTTTTTAAATTTTAATTTATTGCTTAGTTATTTTGTTTTAATTTAAAAAATATTAGTATTTACATTTTGTTTTTATTATAATAAATAAACTTTGTTTTTTTTTTAAAGGCTAGTTTTTTAGTTTGTTTTTTGTTATAATATATTAATATTTATTGTTATAAAAACTAAAAACGTAATTATAGTTTAGTTTATAACGTTTTAATTTTTATTGCAATAGTTTTTGCTTAAAGTATTATAGTTAAAATAACAAATGTTTTTATTAATGTTTTTTTTTGTTTTTTAATAGTTGTTTATTATTTATAAATAGCTTTATATAAAAATATATTTATGTTTTTGTTTGTTAATATATTATATAAAATCTATATTATTAATAATAGTTTTATTTAATTGTTTTATTAGTAGTTAATATAACTTTATAAATATTGTTTTAATATTTAGTTTAATTTTTTGTTTGTTTATTTATTTATAAATAGTAAATAGTTAAAAATTTTAGTTTAATACTAATAAGTTTAAAAAAACTAGTTTTAAACTTAAAAATAAACAATTTATTTTAGTTTAAAACAATTTTTTTTAATAGCTTATGCTTATTTAAATATTAGCATATAAAAACGTATATAAATTGTTTAGCTATTATATTTTTTTAAACAATAAAAAATAAGCATACTTAGTAAGTTTATTAATAATAATTTATATTTTATTATATTATATTTTTATAACTAAATTAATTAATAAAAGTAATGCTATAATAAAATTTTAAGCAATAGTATACTATATTTGTTTAAGTATTTATATAAGTTATAGCAGTTTATAAAGCTTATGTTAAGCTGCTTTAGCTTTATTATAAATATTATACTTTTTTATAATAGCTTTAACTATATTTTATAGTTTTAAAAAATTATATTTTTTTTATAGTTGTTTAATTATTTTTGTTACTTTTTAATGTTTATATAATAAATATTTATAAAATTTTTTAATAAACTTGTTTTATAAAAATTTTAGTAAATAAACTTTACATTTATATATTAGCTTATTATTTTTTAATTTTTTATGTTTTTATAGCTATGCTAACTTTTTTAAGTTATAAACTTATTATAGCTATATATTCGTAAGATTTTTAAATATAACTTTAATTTTTAAGCTTTTATTTTTTTAAAAATATAATACTTAAATGTTTTTTTTTAAAACTTTAAATTTTTTTTAATTTTGTTAGCTTAATATGTTTAATTAAATGTTTTTTTTTCTTTTAATATAGCATATTTTAAAGTTAAATTTAAAAAAAAAAACTATTTAATTTTTATATTGTTTAGTAATTTTTTATATAGTTATAAATTTCGTTAAGTTTTAATAATTTAAATAAATTTTAATTAGCTTTATAGTTTTTATAAAAAATAGTTTTTATTTTTTAAGTGCTATAATAATTATAAGTAGTTTTTTATTATATATAAAGTATTATAATGTTACATTTTATAGTGCTTTAAAATAATAAGCTACTAAGTGCTATTTTTTATTATTTTTTAATTGTTTTAAAACTTTTATAATTATATTATTTAAAGCATTTATTTTTAGCTTTTTCTTTTTTTGTAAATTAAATAATTTAACTATAAGGTTAAAAATAACTTTTAGTTTTAATTTTTTAAAAGCTTTTTAAGCTTTTTTTAAAATTAAAAAGGATTTTTTTTTATATTTTTTTTTTATATATTTTATAAAATAAAATGCTATTTTCTTAAAGTTTTAAATTAACATTTAAATATAGTTTAAAAATCTTAATGCTTGTTATATATTTATAATAATAGCTAAATTAAATATTTTTTAGTTTTATATTATATTAATTTTTAATTATTAAATTTATATTTGTTTTAAAATAATTATAAATTTTAAAAAGTTGATTTTTTATATATATTATATATATTTTTTTGTATTAAGTTATAATTTTGCTTGTTTAAATCTTTTTAATACTTAAGTTATATGTTTTTTATGTTTTTTTAATATTTTAAAATAAATTAAGATATTATTTAAATAAATAAATATAAACTTGTTTAAAAACTTCTATAAAATTATTATTATTATATATTAAAAGTTAGCTAGTGCGTTTTATAGTTTTTATAGCATAATTATATATTTATATAGTTTATATACTATTTATATAGCAGTTTTTTATTTTTTTTTTTTTAGCTATTTTAATAGCATAATATTTATTTAAAATATTAACTATTATAAACTATTTTGTTTAATTAATGTTTTTTTTTATAATTACTAGCAAAATAAAAAAATATTTATTTATAACAATAATTACGTTTAATAGTTAATAGTTAATTATTACTTGTTATACTAGTTTTTTTTTTTATTAATTAGTTATTTTTTATGTTTTATTTTAAGTACTAATACTATAAAATATTTAGCAAATAACTAAAATTTTCTTAGGAATTTTTTTGCTAGATTTTTTTAAATATATTTTTATAAAGCGTTTATTTTGTTTAAGTTTATATAGTATACTTAATAAAGCTTTAGTTAATATTTTTTTTTAATAAAAATATAATAGTTTTATAAGCTATATTTAAAAAGTTTTTTTTTTTTCTTTTTTTAAATAGTTTATAAAATTTATAATATACTTTTAGTATTTTGTTTAAGATTTTTTTTGCAATTTTTCTAATTTTTTTGCTTTATTTTTTGCTTTTTTAATTAATAGTTTTTACTTTTTATTAAATTAAAAAATTGCTAGTTTTTAGCTATAAGATTTTTAAAATAATATTATAATTAAATATATTAGTAATATATAATATAATTTGCTTTTTGTGTTTTAATATAAATATACTAAAAAGTTTGATTTTTTTAAGTATATAATTATTATTATAGCTAGAAATGCTTTTATTAAATCTTTTAATTTTTTAGAATTTTTGCTTATATTTTTAAAAAATTTTATTTTGTTTTATTACTTTAAGTAAAATTATATTAGCTTATGCTTTTAAATTAATTAAAATGTTATACTTTTTTTTTTAATATATAAATTTAACTTTAAATTAGTTTTATTAGTTATTATATTAAACTTTATATAAAGCTTTAGTTTTTTTAGCTATTTGTTGCTTTTTTAATAAGTACTTATTTTGTTTTTTGATTTTTTTTTATAA